>VMBQ01004805.1:48318-79833 GCA_007657795.1 Dreissena rostriformis
TCCTTCTTTATAAAGTACCGGTAAACGGCACTTTCCCAATAACGACAAAAACTACACGTTTCCCAATTGCTGTCCAAAAAATCCCCAATTTAAGGTAAAAAATATTTAAAAAAAATTTTTTTTTTTTTTTTTTGAAAATGCAACATTTAGTTAGTTTCCCTTTGCAGCTATATGGCTTGAACCTAGGTAAATATAATATTGACAGCTTGAAAACACTGAGTTTTCAATTTTAAAGTATCTGGGAGCAAAAAATCAAATAAACCAATTTCCCAATTTGAGGTTTACACGACTCGATTTTTCCCAATTTTGAGGTTTTCACGACTCGATTTTTCCCAATTGGACCGGTACGGGTACTTTTCCCAATTGGACAAGGAACATCGCTGACCGTACTGTGTTGTTCGCTTTGACAATGCAGCAAAAATCTTTGGATACCGTATATACACTTAAGTCATTCAAAAAATAAAACCAATGAAAAAACGTTCTCCATTATCGGAGAATTCATTAATAATTCGGTAAAATCTAACTTTTGCCTTGATACTTTTCTAAGAAAAGCTTATAGAATTCCAAATTTCACATTAATTTTATTACCGGACACAAAGTCCTGCAAAATTAGAATCATTTCCGGATTTTCCATTTTATTATCGGAAAAATCCAAGGACCGACATTATTTGGGAAGGGCTGCTCTCTGGTCTGGATAATCTGGGAGAACTCTATGCTTATACTGTACTTTGTGTTAAATTCAACCTTAATGTGATTTTCTTTAAATAAATGCGCTGTTCCATCCTAGAATAGCCAGTGCTGTCCTGGAATCTTAATACTCTTTTTCAAAACATGAAACATTGTCGATGAATTAAACACTAGAATTAAATTTCAGCTAGTACCAGAAAATAAACATAAGTAGAGTTTGATTCAAGTATAAATAATTGTCTGTTGTACAGCAGAAAATTCCTTAATGTACAAAACACATTGTTGAGAAGTCCATTTAATCTGTGAAGATTCGTTGATGCAACACACAGACACAATTTTGGTTCTGCGTCAGGACAAATATGAGTACAAATGTCAATATTGGCGTAAAATTGTTATGTCATTAATTGCATTGAATTCGATTGATGGTACCATATAAAGATTGTTAATTTTATAAAAATAACATTCCTTGGTTGTATTCAGATGTTGGTTAAAGATTACAAGAATAAGATGTTTTGATGTAGATTATAATGATAGTCTACATGTTAACTGTATTTCAGTGTTCGGCATCTTCAGTTTTACAGCAGTAGTTGATCTGTTTATTGCTTTGGAGCTGGATGGGTATGTAAAGGGTTTCATGGAGTTCTACCTCCGTGAAGGCGAGCCCTACCTGCGCAGCTCATACGGCACGCTTATCAATTGGTGGGATGGCACCGGACACTTTTCCATGTACACTGGCATGATCGCTCTAATGTGTTCTGGGTAAATATATATTTATTTTAATGCCCACTGCATCTGTGATTGTCCTGTCCTTCCATCTGTCAGCGCTTAAAACATTACGTTCATATAGAACCAACACAACTTTCTACAACTCGTACTTGCAACGATGTTGCGTATGAACTCCACCTTCTCAGAATAGCCTTATCACTCATCCTGACTTTGACCATTACCTAATTTGGACTAAGAGAAATTTAAACCCTTAACAGTTTAGTATATTTATAATTATACCATTTCATCTAGTGGCAACATTAGCTCAAACTCTTATACTCACCAAGTTTTGGTAATAACCATTTCCTATTCATCCAAATCACCAAACCTCAATTTGATCTTGACCTACTGGGGATAAACAGAATAATTCAAGTAGGCTTTTACTTTTTCATCCAGAAACCATATCTTAAGTTCCTTTTTCAATTTTATCAGAACATAAATGTTTTTTGAAGCATAAGTGAAGTAGTTAATGTTTTCGTATTCTTGTATTTTGTTGTGTATTTTAGGAGAGACTATCGTCGTCTGGGGCTGTACTGGGTTGGCTCAATCATGAATAGCATGATAGTGTTCTTACCAGGGAACATGACTGGTAAGAATGCACATGGAAGCCTTTCTTATTGTTCTTGGTTGAATACATATTCACTCACAAATTAAATGATATTATTAAAATTCAGCCGAGCTCAGGGAAAACTGGGCTTTATGCAGTGCGTTAAGTGTCGTCCCTGATAAGCCTGTGCAGTCTGCAGAGGCTAATCAGAGACAACACTTTCTGCTTTTATGAAATTTTTCATTTGAAGGAAGTACATTGTATCTTCAAAACAAAAATCCAGTCTAACAGAAAGTGTCGTCCCTGATAAGCTTATGCATACTGCTCTGGCTAATCTGGGACGACACTGAAAGCACTTGCATTAAGATGGTTTTCCCAGAGAGTGGCTTAATAACATTAATATCATATTATTCATGTGTTTGTCATTACATGCAAAAGCATATTAATTTTAGATTAATTTATTCATTTGTGTACACAACTCCTTTTGGATCATACTCTTATTGTTACCAGGCAGATATTATTATTGTAATCTTGTTTCATTATAGGGATACACAAGGTATAGAACTATAATATCTATTAAGGCCACGAAAACTAAATAAGACATTTTTATTCTTTACCAAAAATTGTAAGAGATGTGTTTGTCAGAAACACAATCCCCCTGACTGCGCCGCTTTTTTTTTAAATTTATTTTTTTATCTTTGACCTTGAAAGATGACTTTGACCTTTCACCACTTAAAATGTGCAGCTCCATGAGATATACAAGCAGTTATGACCATTTTTTGAAACCTAAACGCAAGTGTGACTGAATTTCAGATCACTATATGCCACCCTACCGGGGGTATAAAAATATGACCTGTGCATAATTGTTACACATTTTCATATTATAGCTTGTATGATTTACTTTTAGGAAACAAAGGAATAAGGTGGTCCTATTTGTTGAACGTACCATACATATTTTATCCAGTGTATGCTGGTGTGAGATTCATAAAGGACGGTTTTTGTAAGAAGCAGAATCAGGTACTTAACAGTGGCACTCTTGATTTCAAGATACATTTTGGATAGTTCAATAATTAAAACAAGTTTCTTTTGCCAAAATTGAATTATTGTAAACCTTTAAACTAATCCTGTCTCTTAATAATTGAATCACACAATTATTAATAAACATGTAATTACTACCTTACATGAATTTTGCTGTTCACTAGATTGGGTTTTAGCCGAAGGGTGGCCAGTGTAGACCAGGTAGTTTCGGGTCAATAGCTTTGGTTGACATTGACTTATCTTGATGAAACTTTTGATCTAACAAGCTTATATGAAGACCCAGCTTGGGATTGTATATGGGACTAGTAAGATCAAGGTAAAGGTGACTGTCATAAAACATAGAAAAACTGTTTCGTCTTGGTAACTTCAGTTCAGATTTTTGTATTGTACTGAAATTGTGTAAGCTTATATGCAAACTAAGGTTTGGATTCCATTTGGTGCGAGTAAGGTCACAGTAACTATTTCTAAAAATGGAAAAACGGTTTCCACTTTGTAACTTACGTTTTTATGGGGATGTGCTGCAATTTTGTGTATCAGTAGTTTACATGCAGACCAAGCATGAGATCGCATTTGGGGCCAGTCGTATCAATGTCAAGGTCACTGAAACTCAAAAAGAAAAATATTTCTGCTCAATCACTTAAGTTTGCACTGAAAATGTTGTGTAGGTACACACAGACTTAAATGGAATTTACACAATTATTTAAATTACAATAAATTTTTTATTAAAGTGTTGAAAATCTAGTGTTATGACCTTCCCATAATTCTTCTTTTTTCAGTTCAAAGGTAAACATGTCTGGGAGAAAGTGATAGAATACTTGTTCATGGCCTGGTTTTTTGTTGCCTCTGGAATATGCATGTTCAGGATGGTTGTAAGTACAATGCTTTGTGATATAGTTTTTTTTAAAATAATTTATGAACCTTTTGAGCTCAACTGAGCACATGGTGAGCTTTTGTTATCACCTTTTGTCTGTCGCGTGTGGTCCCTTTTGCATCATCAACATTTAACTTGTGAACACTCCATGGACAACATTTATTTGCCAAACCTTTATGAAACTTGGTCAGAACATTTGTGGCAAGGATATCTCAGTCGAGTTCAAAACTGGGTCACATGGGGTCAGAAAGAAAGTCATTACATCAAATTAAAGAAAAAGCTTTTGAATACTCTCAAAGTCTCATTTTTTTGCCTAATCATCATGAAACATGTTAAGAAAATTTGATCTTATGATATCTCAGTCATATTTGAAAATGGTTCCAATCCATTGAAAAACAATGCCACCATGGGGCGGAGCAGTTTTCCTTATATGGCTATAGTAAAACATTATGAACAGTCTGAAATTAACATTCTTTGTCCAATCATAATGAAACATGCTTAGAACATTTCTTCATTTGATATCTGAGCAGAGTAAGAAAGTGATTCTGTTTTGTTGAAAGAGCTGCTGGGTGGGGGTTGGCAGTTTTTCCACATGTATTATTTTTGGCTATAGTGAGACACTACCATTTAGGCATCAGGTGAGCGTGTAGGGGCCTTTGGCCCTTTTTTTTGCATTTTAGGTTATAGTATGTGCGCAACCAGTTCATAGATCTATCTCATTTAAATATTCACTGAACAAAATGTCACAAATGTCATCAGGATCTTGATTTTGTATAGTGTTTTTTTTCAAAACTGCAAACACATACATATAAAGTACATAAAATAACACAAAAAGTGTAATGCAATAAGGGTCAGATATGATTTTTGTTATCTTTTAACTTATTAAATCTATATAATAGAAGTCAATGGCATACAAGGATCATAACATATGGTCACTGCCAAGGACCATTACTACATTTAAGCAGAGGCACACCACATTGTGCAATGAGAAATATATAGGTTGATGTGTCTGGAAGACAATATTTCTGTAACTGCTAAAGAAGTGTAACAGAAACTTTACTTTTTTGGTAAATTATGCAAGTTCTTTGACAGAAAATGTCAACATTATCAAATCGTTATTATTTAACTAATGAGCAGGCTGTCTTAAAAATTATTCTATATAGTTGTATTTGTTTATATACAAGAAATATTTGTTCATTTACAATCAATTTGTGCCAGATTTTACCTAATTCATACCTAAAGAGCATGTGATGAAGGTCATGTTTCTGATGAGTAGGCTTGCATGGGCTGTAAGGACTGGATCGCTACCTTCTACGTGGAGAACATTGAGCCATTCCTGCTAGACCCAACCCAGTATGGAAAACTCCAGGTATTAAGTTCAATCTTGTATTGGCAGTGGAAAACAAAAACTGCACTATCACCAATGGATTGTAAGAAATTGATAGAATTTCTGGATTAGTTTTTCAATATACATAGTTATGTCTAGTGTTCTTTTAAATGTATTGATGTGAAATGTGTTTGTGTTTCCAAAACATACATGTACATTGAGGCGGGTATTTTTTGTATATTTCAGTCGGTGGTGTATTTCTATGTGTACGTGCCATACTTCGTAGCAGCCCTCTGCTCGCTGATCTACCCAGACCAGACCTGGATCAAGGACTGGTCCCTGGTGTTTGCAGGAGGCTCGATGCAGGCCCAGCTTGTGTACATATGCTGCTCCCTGAAGTGGAGAACCCCGGAGCTTCACCAGGTCCCGGACACTGCCCTTGCCAGGGCTGTATTCTGGCCGGTCAACCTGAGCCTCGTTATTGTGCCCCATCTGTTTGCCATGTACTGCCATAGAGAAGAGCTCATGAGTGCCGTACAGACCAAAATTGCACCTTTCTTTCAAACAATGGCCAGTGAGGTAGAGACGTCCAAGAAAACGACAAAGAAGATCAGTGTTCCCGTTGCTCCAAGAAATGGTCCGGTTACTCGGCAAAAGAAGAACATTTAAGCAGCTTGTAGTTGCTGTATTTATGAAGGAAATCTACACACTTTTCAGGAATCTCATCGAACATTGCAAGTAATTTGTAATTACAACATACAAGTGTTTATTTGTACTTTTAGTGGTTTTATAATTTTCTATCTTTTTACATTATATACAGATTTAAAACATGATAAGTGGCATTTTTATTTCCCCTTCTTCGAAGAAGAGGGGTAATATTGTTTTTGGCCTGTCTGTCTTTCATTCTGTCTAAAACTTTAACCTTGGTTAAAGTTTGGTCATTACTTTTGCAATATTGAACATAGCAACTTTATATTTGGCATGCATGTGCATCTCATGGAGCTGCACATTTTGAGTGGTGAAAGGTCAAGGTCATCCTTCAAGGTCAAAAAACACAATCCAAGGGAAGTTATAACCTTAAAGGGAGATAATTTCTATAACTGCCAAATGATAAATAGAAATTTAATTTTAAAGCGGCGCATTAGGGGGCATTGTGTTTCTGACAAACACATCTCTTGTTTTTATAGATGTTTTGTACCAGTCTATTGTATTGCCTTGAATGTCTGTGCATGTGTATCAGTCTCTCATATTCATTCCACTACTATCCAACCATCCATACATAGCCTGGTTTTGTTTTTAGTACATAAATATCAATTTTGTGTATGACAATAAATTCGGTCACTGAAACAAATAAACTGATAATGCTCCCCCTATTGGTACCAATGCTCCCCCTATTGGGACCATTTCTTAGCCATACCAAAGTAATTTGAAACATTTGCATGTCTTATTTACAGGAATTATTTGGATTTTTGTGCTGTGCTTCCATATTACTCAATTTACTGTAATGTTTTATATAAAATTATAAAAAAAACATGTGCCTTTTTGATTGCTATGAAAATAAGTAAACACTATTTTGTTATTCTGTTATTTTATTGAGAGCAGACTGTGTTTGCATAATGGGGCCTTAAGTATCCTTTGCCATGTAGTTGCACAAGATTTCCGCTATTTAAGTCAACATTAACCATGCCATGATCAGTTCTGTCACAGAGAAATAATTAAAGGGATCTTAAATGATTATTTAAATACTAGTGAAAACAGCCACTGGAAAAACTTTGCGAAACCGAATTTCGCAAAATTAAGTACCTTTTTCCTTTTAGATATTCATATTTTAAATAAAGTTTGCGATAAAATGCTTCTTAGTGATCAATAATTTACGTTTTTTACATCATATTTCCATTTCTTTAATTTTTTTTTTGGGGGGGGGGCAAAATAGCCTTTCACATTGGATTTTTTCATTTCCTATGGGATTTTTCCCATAATGATATTAAAATAGGATTTTTTATATCAAAGAAAATTGAACGAAAATCAGCACGAATACTTTTACAATGCTTAAAATCAATAACTAAGCTTAAACAAATGTATCTTTTTTTCCCCCGAAAATCCCATGCAGAAAGTGGGACAAAAATCCATTTGGAAAATAAAAAAATCTCATGGGAACATCTCATGAAAAGACCAACTTACCCGGCAGCTCATAAATTTCATTGTGAAAAAAATCACATTTTTTAAGCAAAAATAATAATCAATAATTAATCAAACATAAGACTTTTATTGCATACTTTATCTCAGCGGCAAATCTTAAAGAAAAGGGTAACTAAGTTTTTTTAAAGAAATTTGGGTTTCGCAAAGTTTTTCTGGCGGCCGTTTCAAACTGTATGTCTGGAATTTTTGCTGTTACAGAAGTTTGTTTGTTCATTCTGGTCATTATTTGCACAATCTTTTGTGATGTTAAATATCCAATATAAAACACCTGGAACTTGTCCATTCAGATATTTTTAAGCTATCCCCCTTTACGTCTATCCAAGTTCAGAGGATGTGAACAATTTGGAAAGAGTGTGACACAATTATACTTCCTATCGTAAGTTTGGTATATAATCAGCTCTTAACGGTTTATTAGGGCCCAGTCTCATGAACATTCTCAATTTTTGAGCTCATCTCAAAAGATGAGGTTCGAGTTTCTACTAAATAAGAATGTCAGTCAGCGCGAGAAGAATCTAGTATTTTAGCTTTAAGAATGAGCAAATATTCCTCCTCAAACTCAGGGTTGAGTCAGACTTAAAACTGCTTAAAAAACTTATGTGAAAACCAAATTGAGAAACATGATGAAACTTTTCTAACAAATTGAGGAATAACTCAAAAAGTTAAGTCAGAATATTGACTGGTATGTTTGTGATTCTAGGCCTTGATGTTGTCAAAATGGAAATGTTCACACACAAAATAACTAGTCAAACATTGTTCAAAAGCTGCCGAAAAGTTCTTACACTCTTGACATTACAAAGAATACATCAGATTTTGTTCGGAAACCATAATTGAGAGGCATTACAAAACTATTGCAATCAGTTAACTTGTTCAACACAAACCATACTAAATCAACATCGTATTATATATCATATATCAATTAACATATTTACTACTACGGGAGACATTTTGATTTGAATTTCCTGTTATTAATGACAACTGACTTCTTTCTTTCCAAGAAACAATCGTACAAAATAAAATTATCATTGTTAAAAACATACGATACTCTAGAAGTGAAAAGACAAATAGTTGTACTCTAGATATAGTTGAAAAGAAAATGGTCTCTAGATAGATCTTTTCGAATAACCAATAGAAAAAAACATATGTCCCACTTCTTAAATATTTATTTTAGGATCATACATGATCTTAATTTATGTTTGTGGTAAATAAATCCTACAAATGGTACATGTAGCTTTGTTATCAAGTGGGAAAGTTTACGCAGTAAATAGATCTTTCTATTACTTGCCCTAGGCTTGTATCTTAATAAATCTTTCATCTTTCAAAATTATTTAAAGTTATTTTACTAAACGTGAATGTTCTGAATGAATTTTAGAAAGTTGCTTTAATTTTTAAATGAAAAGAATCATATGTAAACGTTTTAAAGATTAATTGACATTATACGTCCTATATCTTTGAAGCTGTAAGTGATATTTAGAATTATTTAACATCAAAAGTCATCATCGGAATTTCCTGAAATGCTTATCAACTGCTATGAGTCCATCAGTAGTTTACAGGTCTTTTTCATGTCTGTCTCAATGAGACTTGTCCACCTATTAACATGGGATGTTAAATCAATGCAACATGATTCATATAATAAACAAAGTACACATAATGTTATTTTTTTTTACTAGAGAATGCATCAATATCATTGAAATTTGTATATCTCACATACAACACTGAGTATAGTAGGATGATATTTGTAATATTAAAACATTAGTGCAAAAGTCATCACAATATCTTGATGAGCATGTAACTTTCTGTCTGCAAACTCCTAGGACATCCATTCAAACATGATGGTGAAAATAATAGAATTTTCGGCAAAATATTATTGCTTCAACTATTTATAAAATATACATCTTCATACATTATTTTAAATTACACTGGTACAACAAGATTTTATGAATTAAAGACAAAAATACGACGTAAAGTCTAACTTTATAAATGGCATGAATAAGTGGACTGCATACTTCGAAAGCACATATCACATAGGCTTTTACTATTACAAACTAACTAATGTGTAGACATGGAACTTACATTCACACACATAACGTACAGATACATGGACTCGATATGTAAATGTCCACAATAATAGGATACAAACATTTCTTCTGTCATCAACACATACAAAAGGCTAGTACAAAACTATGGAGTAAAAAGTGTCCATTTTGTATGGAGCAGTCTGCTTGAATGTGATACAGTTAAAATTACACCCATATAAACTTTGATTTTAAAGTGCACAAAATCTCATATAAATTGAAACTTAAGAAGTCACCCGAAACATTAAAAAACATACAAATTATAATTGCAACACAAATCGTTGTTTAAAGTTAAGCACTTGTATAGTTTCTAGTTTTCAAAAATAAACAATAAAGAAGCACATAAAATTGTAATGAAAATTAAGCACATTGCATGACAGTGGATTTACTCATTAGATGCCTTCTTTTCAACAGCAAAAGGCTCAGTGACTTCAAGAGAGCCACTGTCCGCAATGACAACATCCTTCTGTGGCTTGTCACCGCTGCCAGTCTTTGTGCTCTCAATCTTCCGAACTACACTCTGTAATATCAGGCAAATGAAGCAGTTAAAGAGTGACTGCCAAAATGATTTTCATTAATAACAAATCTGCAGCTTTATTGAGGGTTATGGGCAAAATTTCTGGTAGGCATAAAGGAATAAATAGTAAATTATGATTACATTTGCATTGGTTTAGGGTCAGATTGTATTCCAGAAGAATCAAAATGTTTCATATGTGGACAGATAAAATGATTTTAATCTATCTACATTCTATGACAGTTATTTGCAAAATTATTTGCATAACCTCATAACATACAGTAGAATACATTTTTATATTTTCACAGTCAAAGGAACAATCATATATATCATTCTTTTCTTACCATGCCTTGTAAAACCTTCACAAACAGGACATGGCTATAATCGGGCCATTCTGTTTATTTTTTATAGTCAACACAACATTTCTATTATTCTTTTCTTACCATGCCTTCTAAAACCTTTCCAAACACGACATGGCGCCCATCCAGCCACTCTGTTTTCTTGGTTGTAATGAAGAACTGTGAGCCATTGGTGTCCTTGCCAGCGTTGGCCATGCTCATCCAGCCTGAGCCGTAGTGTTTCAGCTTGAAGTTCTCATCAGGAAACTTCTCACCATAAATGCTCTTACCTATCAACCCATGAATCAATGAATAGGGAATTGCTGACTTGCATGTACCCCTCCTTTACATGTATTAATAATTATCAGTGACATTTACAGACAGAATACATAAGCTTTTTATAAACACATAACTCTGTGTAACAGTGTTAGTGTCTAAGTGACAAACACAAATATTAAAATGCCTTCTTATACCGCCGTTTCAACAGGTATAAATGTTTGATGCCAAAAAAACATGCAACAAATTATGAGAATACTACATAGTATCACAATTGTTAATAATTTATTTTGCAATTATGGCTTAATGTGTGTCATAACAAAGCAATTAAATACACTGTTCTACAAAGTGTAAATATGAATAAACAAATATTGAAAATATATATTAACAAGCAAATGCGTTGAATTAATACTGCGGCCTAACTAGAGCTTTGTCACAGACGTGACGTATACCCCCACATGCTGCATTGACACAGAATATATACAAACGGCCATAACTCTGTTATTAACAGATGGTGTACAATGCCATTTGGCGTGCATCATCCTCTTATCCATATATATACTCATACCAAGTTTCAATGAAATCCGCCAAAGCACTTTCAAGATATGGCTCCCGACACAAAAGTGCTGGAAGGACGGACAACGCCAAAACAATATCCCTCCGCCTTTGGTGGGGGATAACAAGAAATTCCAGTAAGTGAAACTTGCAGTTACCCAGTATTAATACCTTCTTTCTAACTTGCCATATAATAACACATACAATGAGTAAGAACAAAACTGTTTAAGAGCCTTAATACCTCCTGTGCCATCTCCCCTTGTGAAATCTCCACCTTGAATCATGAAGTCTTTGATCACTCGATGGAATTTGCTGCCTTTGTAGGTTAGAGTTTTATCCTTGAATGAAAAAAAGCAACATGATATTAAATATGTGTGCCTGTTGAAAGGTATTTAGCAAATGAATTTTATTTGTTTTCAAGCAGTATTGAATGCTATACTTGATTTGTAAAACAGCAAAGGTTCCAAGACTGAGATAGTATGACATATTGTTGACTACCCCATTACAAAAAGTCTGGCTGACTTTCTGTAAAAGTACTTGATATTTAATCAAGGAGTAAATGGAATGCAGCTTTGACAATGGATAACATTCAGGGTTTTTTTCCTTCATAAAGACCCGCCCAATATTGGCCCTTTCACCTAGACGTTTTTTTCCCCTCTGACAGAAATTTTCCCCAAAAAATTAGATTTTTTTGGGAAACCTTTAATTACATAAGTTCAACTGATCCAGTTTGGAAAAATATTGCATAATTCAATCATCTGTTGCCTTGAATTTGTTTTAAAACTGTAAAATATGTTAACTTGATTATTTAAGACTAATACTTTTTTCCCCCAAAATCAGGCGTTTCGCGCGATTTTTTTCCCCTAAAAAAAGTCCAGGCCCTCTCCCCAAATCAGATAAAAAAAAACTGACATTAGGAAATGTTGTTTAAAATAATCCTCAAAAAAACAATTTATGTAGGCCCACAATAATGGTAATTTCATAGTAAGTATATTTTGTTTATTAATAATATAAACTTACATCTGCACTGCCTTCGCAAAGGGTCTTGAAATTTTTCACTGTTTTGGGAACAGTTTTTCCAAACAACCCTATCACAATTCTCCCGGCCTTTTCTCCTCCAATTTCGATGTCAAAATAAACCTGCAAAAATGCATCAAGTAAGTAATTAAAAACGAATCCCTTTACAATTTAACTAGACAATTAAAATTTATATACAATAATAACAACGCATGCTTTGGCTGTGTTTCTATAACTCCTACTGCATAGAAATGATAAGTTTGACACGTGTTAAATTTCATGGTGGGGAATGCATAAACACTTGCCTTATCCGTTACTTTTGGCCCTTTTGTTTCGGAGTCAGCAGCTAGAATAAGCAGTGGCAGAGCCACAAACACAACCAGTATTGCTATGGACACCATTATCTTTACTTGCTTCTTACGAGCAGTAGAAAACAGTAATTTGCAACGACTCAGTTTGCCGGCTTACTGTTGAGTTGACAGCAGTCAACCGGATATTGTGTTGTCCGGTTTTGATTGGATAGCAACAGGTTACATACTACTATTTTTTATCTCACGCCACAAAACGGATGTGGGATGATAGGAATACCCTCATTATATACATACTGACACGTCACTTCATACAACACAACAAATCTAGTCTACGTTTGCTGACTGTAACTTCCTGCGGCTTACGTACAAATAGATCTGAGTTCATTGCAGCATTGAATCTCATCACTGACTGTGAACTATAGTCTGGTCCAAAGTCCTTACATGGAAGGGATATGTATGCTCCTTTATATGTCACATCCTTACATCAACAATATCCACACATTAGACGAATCCATGTCTTAACTGACAAAAACTGCTCGTGAAAAGTACATCATCCTAGCCGGGTGACTTGCATTGCCCATATATCGACTGGCCTTACCTGGTAGTAAAGAAAGGCGCCTCTGATAGAGATGTCCAACCAGCACTATATAGTAGACCAAAACATAGACCATCGTCTTACACAAGCACATGACAAACCTACTACAAACAACAACATAATTGACCATGTATTCACACACACAAAAACATTGATCTTAAAAACATCATCTCCAGTCCCTGGTATTAGGTACCACGCCATGGTGGTAACTGACATATATAGCCATCATCCCAAGAATATCAAATAGAAGCCATGAAAGATTTTCGTATACTAGAACACTCTAAAGCAAACTGGGATAACATCAACTAGTATATGTAGTATCTCTCAGCTACAGTCATTAACGAGCTAAATGCCAAGATCCCACCATTCAATTACTGTGGGATACGTTCAAATCTGGTTTCGAAAAATCAATCAACAGAAATGTTCCATCAAAGATGAGCAAGAAGCGCACGTCGCTGCCATTGCTAAACAAGTACCTAAAAAGGATGCTCAGACTTAAATCAAGGTTCACTAATCACTTCAAGAAAAGAAATAATTGTAACACTTTCAAGTCTTATGTAAGAAAGCATTCAAGAAAGACGAGTTATATAAACCAACTTAAAGAGAGGCATCGATGAGAACAACACCTTACCCTTCTCTAGATATGTCAAATCACACAGACAAGACGGCACTGGTGTGGCCCCACTGACAAGGATGGAATGGTGTTTAAATACAGAACATTCGCAAAACATATGCACATTCGAATCTACTAATATGCTACAAAAATCACACACATTGGATTTTTTAATCACTCTGTAGCAAATAACAATTATTTGAAATAATTGCATAATATATTTATACTGGAAAGTTCTTAGCTTGGTGTCATTTATCAGCTTAAACGGTTGAATGAACAATTGATTTGTGTCAAATTGTTTGTCAACAAATGATTCATATTTTGTAATTGCCTTAGTTGAAACGATTTGCTATGTCAGTACAAGTTTTTGTTGTACTACCGTGCAGATTTTAGTGGAGTCTGTAATTGATGAAAGCATTCGGGCGATTGATAACAAATGTTTTTAGTTTCAGCCTTTAATTCCAGAGGCATACCTTTAATGAGACTAAAGTAATTATATATTTGTAAATAAAATATATATAAAAAAAACAAGCATACAGTCTTGCATCTCTATATAAGGCATCTTTTAACTTGATAGCGTTACACCGTTTAAACGTGTATTGATTTCAGACACTAGAAACACTAGAGACAATGTTTTATACATCTATGTGAAATAGAATGCATGTAATTGCCTTGTCATGCAGTTTCATCGTTCAACCATATACATTGAGATTCATCAAAACCGTTGGATACTTATTTTACAATTGATTGAATTAATGCACATAGTAAGTGTCTGAACAAAGTACGTCGATCCAATAAACAGCATGATGATGTTTGCAAACTTTCGAGGAAGCAGCTATACCATGCTCAAGTTGGTGCAAACTGAAAATTGTACAACAGTATACGCGTTTTACCTATCATTCAACACGTATATACATGTATATATANAGTGGATGAGGTGTCCACCTAGCGATCGGGAGTTCGTGGGTTCGCTCCCTACTCGGGGAGCGTTCTCATTATCTCCTCCATAGACACTAAGTACTGGTTCTTCCCAGGAAACGGACTCGACAGTGTCCATATCTGCCTATAATAGGCCTTCCTGTAAAAGTCAGCAATTGACTGTAGGAAGTACGAAGTAGGAGTATAAGTACACATGCAAGTTGAGAAACGATACCTGAGGCCACAATCGGAATGCCTTCGTCCGTCCTTCAGTCTGTCCCTCCTTCAGTCTGTCCGCCCTTCACTCTGTCCGTCCTCCAGTCTGTCCGTCCGTTCGTCTGTCCGTCCGTTAGTTTGTCCGTAATGCTCTCGCGTCGTGTTCCATATCCCCGACTCCCTTTCACGGTTTTTCATGAAACTTGGCCACAATATTTAGGTTAAGTATAAGTTAAGTTTAGCATAAGTAAGTCATGCCTGTTCAAGATCAATGTCATGCGTCACAAATGTGAGCCATTAGTTACGTGTCTGCTCCATATATCCTATACCTGTTTGAAACTTGGCTATTTGTATTGTAACTATGAAGTCGGATTCCTATCATGCACATTTTACCCGACGTTTAATTATTTTTGCAAACGTTACTGAATTAATTTTTTTCTGCATAAATATATTCTGAGAACATGTTGTTTTTACGAGTAATGTAACCTTTTCTTTAAATCACATCTATAATTTTGAGATTTAAATATGTATAAATACATTTGGACACGACAATTTTAAGTTGGCAACACATTCTAGTAACATTTTATGGGATTAAATGAATATACATGTATATCTCACCTAGAATATTGCAAAGTGTGTGACGCTATATCAGAATGTTAAAAACCTGTACATCTCATCACTATGAGTATAAAACATAACTTCTATTATATCATATTTAAATACAGTGGTTTAAATACATTGTGGTTATAATTCTAAATTAGTATATGTGTAAGTAAAAAAATCAGGAGTATGAAACGTTGGGTCTTTCAAAAGTTCGACATATGTAACACGTGCTCATTTAAATCCTGAAACCTGGAGAGGTGACTTCTCCGTCATTTTGTTTTTATTTCTTTGTTAGCTTAATATACCAGTTGTATACTCGAACAGTGTGTAATGTGATAAAAAAAAATACATTAACACGCTGTTCATAAATATGCGATCCCACGTACATCACTTGACCGACTACCGTTTAGTTCCTGGTTAGAAATACGGAATGTGCAATACATTCACAACATCAAACGATTATCTTCTTATTAGCAGTGGAATATATCAACAAAGCAAATCTCTTTAATCAGATTTTCTCAGGCTTTGATACATACATTCCCTCCTTTATAGCCACCGCGACTGGTGCGTGTGCGGACTGTTTACATTCTACTTTACGGCTACTGATAAGCCCATCGGCTGCCCCACTTTCCGATGTTAGAGAATATAATCTGGTAGCCGCCGTAGTTGCCTAGGTTTGTAAAAATAATACTAAATAAACATAATTTATCGGAGCCGTGCATTGGGATGCGTGTCTCAACATTGTGATATTGTACAAGAAAAGTTAACGTGCATGACGTGCGCTCACTGTACATCATGTAGTGAAATAGTCGGTGAAATGCTAAATTTATTTGATTAAGTTTGATTAATTTGATTTATTTAACAATGTCGGCGAACCTGTAATCAGGTCATCACAGCTATACGTCGTTTATCACATACACTGAAACGAACTGGATAAAGTTGAGGAACGTTATCTCGAAATCGTAAATTACGTGAACATTATCAGCAAGAAATCGAGCTGTGTGAAAGGGATGTTTTTTCATTCCATAAACAACACTTTAACCAACTAATTCTTTAAATTATTGATATGTAGCCCACATCGGATATAAGTTGCCTTCGTCTTGCAATGCACGTGAGACGTAAAGCTACGGACAGGCCCGAGTGAACATTTAGGAAACACTGAACGTGTGGATAAAACTGTTGAACAAAAACTTTAGGGAAGGATGCCACACTGGTCGGAGAGGTTTCGAATAAACAGCAGTTTGGCCAGAGAGGCCCTCGCAGAGTTCTTGGGGACATTCGTAATGCTGGTAGGTTTTTACAGCTTAATAGCAATGTTCAACTTTGAAGGCGATTTCTGATAAATGTCAAAGGGGAAACGGCTTTAAACTAATGTATATTATTTTTTCAACGTCATAATGATTGTTGAAAGAACAGACCCGGGTAGATCTCATTTTATGCATCACTTCTGGCATGCACATATATCATACTTTAGTATATTAAATAGAAATCCTACACGTGTTGCTTTTTGGTTCCAAATATCGAGCTGTATTCAATTATAGAATATTGATAACAATATACGGAGATATATTACATACATGAAAAAAACTTTATATTATGAATGTAATGTATTAACGTAAATTTACATTGCAATTTAAGATGAATCTCGTTATTTGGAAGTCGCCGGGACCGAGAAAATTACTTCGAAATAACGAAAAAGCCTATCTGAATTGAACCTTTCTTTATATTATTAAAGCTATACATATACAAATATAAATTTGTTAGTGCGCTTGGCAATTAAACTATATATTGACAATACGTTTCTTATTTTATTTATATATTTTGCTTTATAATTGAAATTGTATATTTTTTTTAAAGATTAAGTTCAACTTGTTTGCGTAAACAGAAAGACAGTTTATTCAGACTTATTCATAAGTACCTCGTCTTCATACTAAAGTGTACTAAGTATACACATTAATTTCTGTCACGTTAACAGGTATAACAACATTATATTACTAAACATAAAAAAATAGTCATTTAAGAATACAAATACCTATTAACTATACTTATAAACTATCGAGGCGGTAATGAAATTTATTGAAAAGTATTATCTAGAATCTTATAACAAGAGCTTCTTTGATATATTGACATACATTATTAATTACTAGTTTGTCACATGAAATAAATAACTTGTGGAATTTATATACAGATGGGTTGATATAAAACATTTTGTCAACGAATTTTCTGTGTAAGCTGGTAATGTCACAGTTTATTAGTTTATTTAAGTCTCATCCAATACATGTGTTATACAACATATATAAAACAGGTATTCAATGCACAAAATATTACAACTTGTACTGGCCAATCTTAATTAGATTTACAGGAGACTATTATACACAAATAAACAGTAATAGCATATTAACATATTATAAAAGGCAGATTACCATTGTAAACCTTAAAATTAAGAACTGCTCTAAAAAGGGGGGGGGGAGCTTAAAAGCTGAGTTTTGTTAAACCCTGGCATTATCACGCACATAATAAATGTTTAAAAAAAAGAAAAAGGCATATATCACCCATTATCAGATAACGAGTGAACAGGTTAACAATGATTATCTTCACAGAGTTAAAACATTATAATAATTAAAACAAAGTATAGTATCAATTTATATACAATAAAATTGCACAAGATACTATTGTAAAAGTAATACACAATTTAACATTGCAANTACCTCCCATAGCTTTACTTTTAGCAATGAGCAGGCCCAGAGCTCTTCCGGAGCTCTTCCTTCACAAGTAAATGAATAAAAAAAATTGTGTCGAGAACAACTATTGTTAGCAACAATGTTGTGATAATATACTTCGAACTAGCACATTAGCGATGGAACTGATTTGTGGATAAATACCGGTAGTTCGATTTAAACATTACCATACAAAATACATTATGAAAGACAATATCGGGACCGAAAAAAATACTTCGGAATAGCGAGGAATTCGGTTTAACGATGTTCGAAATAACGGTAATCGAATGTATATTATCCAATTAATTAACTCTTACAAGAAACGATAGTATTAACAAGTCAATATGTGTATTTATGCAGGAATCTATTTAACCATCTTCGGTTACCGATATTTCCAACTTTTCATGTAAGGTTATCTAGAGTTCTCAATTAAAGCTCATAGTCCATCTATGCATTTTTTATTGAACATGTCGTCAATACGTTTGAAACGTACAATATAGTAAAAAAAGTAAGCGCACATATTTATTTTCAAAATTATAAAACAAAACTATAACAATTGAACAGCCATTAAACCTAAAGCAAGCAATAAAATGCATTGTGTCTGCACGTTACAACAATGCGCCTATTAACTTTATTTAAAACGGTTATTTATTACGAATTACAACAATAACACTCCAAATGTGGACTGCACCGTTAAGCATCCTTCACAAGAGTGCAGTCTACACTCTGAACAACAAAAAACACAAACACACATAGGGCCATACATGCATTAAGTATCGATATAATCTCTGTAGTAGTTGGGTATTGTACGCACACCTAAACCTGAACATGAGGCCACGGACGACGTCGATGAACGGGTGAAAAAACTAGAAATAGATATAAACATTTGGTACATTGTCGGACTAGACAACTTTAATTGACGCAACGTTGTAACGGTGCATCTCGTAAGTCACACGACGTCAGTCCCATATGAGCCGCACTCTATGAAAACGGGGCTAAATGCATGTGCTCAAAGTGTCGTCCCAGATTAGCATGTGCAGTCCGCAGAGGATAATCAGTGACGACACTTTCCACTTGTATTGTATTTTTTGTTTAAATGAAGTTTCTTCTTAGCGAAAATTCAATTAAGGCGGAAATGGTCGTCCCTGATTAGCCTGTGGTGACTGCACAGGCTTATCTGGGATTACACTTTACGCACATGCATTAAGCCCCGTTTTATCAGAGCGCGGCGCATTTTTATTCCCTTTTGCAGGCGTTCGGAGACGGGTCGGTGGCCCAGAAGGTCCTCAGCAAGGGCGATCTGGGCTCGGCCCTCTCCATCCACTGGTCCTGGGGTATCGGGGTCATTATGGGCGTGTTCGTGGCGGGAGGCATGTCCGGGGCGCATCTCAATCCCTCGATCACCCTCACCCTGGCCTGCCTCGGGCGCCACCCCTGGCGCAAAGTGCTCATGTACTGGCTGGCCCAGTACATGGGCGCATTCGTGGCAGCCGCCTGCGTGTACCTGGTGTACTATGGTAACATTTATTTCACTTTCTTACATGTGTCATAGATATTACACTGTTTTATAAATGATAACGTTTATATATAATCAATTTACACGCAAAAAACGATTATCAGATAAACCGCGATTTTAAACCCATGTACATGTATTTGTTATCTAACATGTCAGTAAAAGGCAACAATACAGTAATTATGTTTGTAATTTGTTCACGTCCTTTTTTTATAAATACATGTAGGTATCTATCAATGTTTGCTTAGCTTACGCTATTTTAAAACAAATGAGTTTTTTTAATATTTAAGTCAGAAAAAGGTTTTTAATAAGATTTACGTAAAACCAATATGAAATAAGTTCATCAAAAAAATAATTAAGATATGCTATACATGTAGTGTAAAATACTGTTATATGGATAGTTTATATTTAACCTAGATTAACACTGAAGTATTTTTCTGTTCAATCGTTTTCTTGAACAACAACGTTAACAACTGCTAAGTTCTTCTTAAAACTCACTTGCAATAACGCGTATAAAATAATTTGCGTTGTCTCAATATGTTTAAGAAAAAAAACTGCTGAAGAGTTTTATTTTACCAGCACTAATATTTGGGACAGTGTGGTGTATCTATCCATTGCAGACGCCCTGAATAACTACGACAGCGGCCACAGAGCAGTGAGCGGCGACCTTGCTACCGCCGGCCTCTGGGCTACGTACCCTACAGCGTACGTCTCGTCCTGGAACCTCCTAGGAGATCAGGTACTTAGCTTATAGGAACTGTCAAGAAGACAGGTTCCTCCCTGACATTGTCTTTGAGATCAGGTACGCTTCTTCAATATACTCAGACGTACGTCTCATCCTGTAACAGTCTAGTAACCCCTGGGAAAGACTTGTCATGGTAACGACAAACTCACTCGTTGGAACTATTAACTATTTTTTGGCAACGACTTAGTAACTCTTGTTAACGAGATATGCGTGTATTTAGACTGGTTGATTATGTCGTTACGGAGTAAGTTATCACATTCAAATGAGTTACAGTGGCGTTATCACTACTTACTTAGTTATTCCTGCGACTTACTACAACGTTTCCACTGGTAAGCTACAAGTAACAACGGCTTACACAACCGTTTCGACGACTAAGTAGCCCATACTAGAAAGTTGACTCGGTCCTACGACTGATTTAGTATTTGCCATCGTATGAATGTCAGTTAGAAAATAGTTGCCTAATTCCGGTTAATTAATACTGAAAATTAACCGTTTTTTCCATTGTTGTCGGTAAAGACGAGCTGTTGAAATTGTAGTGCATTAATTCATATATGTGTAGTACTCAAATTGTGTGTTTCAATTAGAAAGAGAGGTAGCAGATCTCGGTAGCGTGATGGCCGCGGGTTCTGTTGCAGGTGTGGGGGACGGCGCTGCTCATGCTGTGTATCCTCGCCATCACGGACCCGCACAACGCCCAGCCGTCCAAGGCCGTCTCCGCCATCAGCGTCGGCCTGCTCGTCGTCGGCTTAGGGATGACATTCGGTCTCAACTGCGGATACCCAATCAACCCCGCTCGCGACCTGGGCCCGAGGATATTCTCACTTATTGGCGGTTGGGGCACGGAAACGTTTTCGTAAGTAACAAATTCTAAGCTGTAAATATAGAGTACCGGTATGTGAAAATCATATGCGCTTTCTTCATATGTAACGTCAGCGCTTAACATAGTAAAACATGCTTACACCAATATGTTAACATTTATGTTTAAAGTTGAACATTAATGCTTCCTAGGTTCTAATGATACATAACCGGTGCCTGTCCATTATTCCGAATACCCGTAGACGCAGGGTTAGTACAATAGCATATGTACAGATTCATATCATAAGGATTAATACATGCATTGTGTTAGTTGAAAAGTGTAGAAGAAGTTCTTCAGACAAGTTGGTGTCTAGGGACAGGCGCACACACATACATGGAAAAGGACAGACATCCATGGTGATCCCAATAGACCACATACTTTGTACTGCGTGGTATAAATATACAGGGGCGCATGTTGAGTGTAGGTGTTTTTTAAGGTTGCACCCTAGCAGTTAAACACTAGGTAGTCCAAACAAGAAATATCTTAAAAAAGATATACGGCGTTGATTGTGGTCGGTGTTTATGAACGATCAAAATTTATATCTGTGAGGTAAAAAATAGTGAATATCTTTTTTTCTGCGCAGTTCTTATCTGCATCACACGCAAATAAATTGCGGGATGTTTCACCAGATTTCGTGGCTTATTTCGCTTTATTAGATATTATTACTAAGATATCTATATTTACAGAATAGAAAAACACAAGAAGCATGAAAATAAATGAAAGCATATAGGTCAGCCGGCAACGCTCGAATCTTATTTGATTCCATTATTAATAATATCGTGAATCATCGTGCTCATGCTTAATAAATTGGTCTAAATGGATAAATATTTCTAATTAAATTATTCAAAATTGGTCATTATCATGGAATTGTTAAAAACACATTAAAAATCTATAATTGACATACCATTATAATATCGCCGAATATCTTTATTTAGTATCTTTCTGATCAAAATAAACTTCAAGTGCACATAGTTTACGCGATAGCGTTTATATAACGATTTCTGTAACTGACCGCAAACTGACCTTGATACCTTGCGGGTTGGAATGCAATGCATTAAAGTGAGGTAACAATTCCACTGCTGGAACGACGGCTTGTTT
This sequence comes from Dreissena rostriformis, assembly GCA_007657795.1. Classification (NCBI taxonomy): domain Eukaryota; kingdom Metazoa; phylum Mollusca; class Bivalvia; order Myida; family Dreissenidae; genus Dreissena; species Dreissena rostriformis. Next base: position 70,710 of record VMBQ01004805.1, read on the forward strand.
AAAGCTTTAAACATTTACGTGTTTAACGGTCAATTTCGAAAACAATTTTAAATATTTTCGTCAAAGCGTATATTAGGTTACTGAACAACAATACTTATATGATCTAAAATTTATGAATGCACAGAATGCAATATCGTAGTAATTACCAAATATGAGAACACAGCCTTTAAGTACAAACGCTCTGGCGCTGAATTTTCTTCTAAATATAAAGGGGCACACATTCTGTATTGATGTCGAGAATTGAGTGTGAAACTGCTCTATCTCTCAAACCTTATCATTAGAGATACAATTGTTTCATGCTGAATACGCAGTTAACATCGTTGCTAAACGAACTGTAGTATCCCTTTTCATACCCAATACTTCCCAAAAATAGAAAGTCGATGGAATAACATATTAATGTTAATGTGAAATCTGTTTGTAGATTGCACGTTTTCTACTGCGAAAAGTTTCAGGCCCACCGGCGGGAAATTTTATATTCGAATTGATTGGTCGCTTACAAAGGTCAGGCTAAGGTGAAAAGCTGACGTATACAGCTAACGCCGAAAAATGTCACTTTCGGTTAACAAATTTCATTAAGTAAATGCGCTTAATATAACTTTATATTGGACACTCGGAATATCAGGCCTTCGGAATTTCGGGCGTTCACCTTGTTAAATAAATTAGTAAGAACCACATGTACAAAAAATCTCGATGCCAAAACCCGTTTCTGCATTATTGAAACCTATTGTATGTGACCCTCAGGTTTCGCGACTACAACTACTTCTGGATCCCCGTGATTGGGCCCCACATCGGCGCTCTGCTGGGGGCGTTGGTCTACCAGCTGTGTGTGGGGTTACACTGGCCCCGGGAGGAGGCCCGGGAGGCGCCGCCAGGCACGGAAACGCACGTGGAAGGCCACTTGGGTCCGTACACAAGCAGCAACAAGCTATAGTAGCACCGGGAACATGTATATAGTATGACCGTTTACAGTATTGACTTTACAACACGGTGGGCACAGTGTCGACATTTTCATCGACACCACCTTTCATTTACGAACTACTCTATTCAGCTTCATTTCTTTCCATGTACTCATTTCTCCGGACTTAACTGCCATAATTTATCCTTTATATGTTTGATCTTTTATTTATTGTATACACGTGTAAAATAAATCTTAAAAAATGTAATTTTGTTTTTGGAATTTTACATGTGTCACTGCTATCTCAAAATTGTAATTGTTAGTCGCAACAGAGACCAAAGATATTGTGAGTAGAGTATAATCAACAGAAGTGTAATGTGGTTTTCTACAATATGTAGTTGTTTCTATCAAGGTTTTGTTATTTCACATTAAAATTAAAGCGCAATATTTCTCGACGAATGGGATATCGTTTTCATAATCAACAGATGTACAGTTAAGAATTGTCTAACAATCCGCGATAGAAGAAAATGCGTGAAACACTGGTAATTACAGTAAGAAGTAAATACAAACTATTTGCAATAAGAGAATTTATAATAGAAATGTGATCAATATGACTGTATTTGTTGAATAGCTCACTATTATTTATTTAACGCATACCCATATACCACTTATATAATAATAGGTGACACATAGAATGAGATCTGCTGGTTTTCCATTCAGCAAAGTTTCTTCGCGACAAAACGGTATACCAGATTTAACTTTTAAGGCATTTACAGAGTCAGCATCGATTAAATAATCAGTACTTAAATGACGCAATTCTTGCAGAGACGTTATTCCCCACAAACATTGTCCGATTGCATTTGTCGGTAGCGCTGTCACGTATAGAACCTCTCCGGAAATACCGTATCCACACAAGAACAGTTGAAGGGAAAGATTCCCTGGCAGCAGTCCTGTAGTGAGTAGCGCCACAGCACATTGCGGGCCGCGAACTGACTCTCCACAGGATCCAGCGATTTCCTGTGCTCGTTTACCGCTGCCGACACCAGTCGCCGGATGTCTTCGTATACGGGCGTATCTGGTGGGATAGGGGAGCTCTCTGCGGGGTCCGTTTTGACGTCATACAGGTGGGGCGAAGGGAGCTCCACTGCGTCTCTGCATGTGCAGCCGAATCGACAGGCGTGTGTGCCTGGCTTGTACCTGGGAAGGTGTGTTACCCACTTCCAAACGTGCCTTCCTTGAAAACGAAAAATAAAATGCTATACAAAACTTTTATGTTGAAATGTTTACGAATCTGTAAGAGAACATTACTCAATACATTCCAGAACATCCCTTTATTTAAAAGAACAAAATGTGTACCGGCATTTGGTATGTATCTAGTTGCATGCAACGTGTTGCCACAGTAATGAAACATAAACTCGTGTGGTGCAACCTCCGTGTGGCCCTGCAGAAGAGGTAAGATGTCCACGCCGTCGATGCGCCTGTCCGCAGGCAGAGGGACGCCGGCAACCCGGGCAATCGTGGGAAACACGTCCATCATAGAGACCGGCTGATCTAGCACCCGGCCTGCTGGAATTACTCCCGGCCACCGGAAAAGACCCGGCACGCGGATAGCTCCTTCCGGTGCGCCATGAGTTTTGCCACCTTAAGAAGAATACCCGAACATTTGAAAAGTAGTGGCCAAAATTTCGATTTTTGTATAAATTAAACCTTGAATAAGACGCGACAAACTTATGTAATGTGTACCTTTAAAAACTCCATTATAGCCACCAAGCGGCCCGAGTTCCACGTGTCCCCCGTGATCAGACACAAAATACACGAGGGTGTTGTTACGCTGACCAGACACGTCCAGCTGATCTAGTATCTGACCAACTGACCAGTCGAGTTCCTGCACGGCGTCCCCATACACTCCATGGGCCGACGATCCCTCGAATTCACGTGACACCTTGATTGCCGTGTGGACGTGCACGAATGACATCACAAGGAGAAACGGCGTTCCGGATACAGTTGCATTCTTCATGAACTGCTGCCCTTCGTGCACGAGACGCTTGCTGAGTCCCACGAGGCGTACCGGCTGTTCCACGACCCGGAAGTTCCGGTGAATCATGCTGTTGAGAAGGTAGAAGTTGTTGAGAACGAAGCAAGGGTAGCCGCAGATTATGGTCGCCATGAGGGCGACAAGAGTAAACGATATAATTCCAATATGTTTAGTCTTGTATAAGCAATATGCACACACGGTAATGACCATCCACGTTGAGAACCACTCATAATTGAAGTACGGGTTCTGCTTGAGTAAGACCTTGTGCCCATCGTCACCAAAGTCGTCGAAGTTCGTCCCCAGGAGGCCGTAGAAATGATCGAAGCCCTGGTTCAGGGGATGGTGCACGTGGTCACCGAACCTGTCACGGCTTAACCCCATGTGCCATTTGCCTATGGAGGTAAAAGATTTCAATTGCAAAATATTAGCAAAAATATAAAACACATACACTTAACAAAAACACATACAATTAACACAACCACAATTATTTGAATCTATATTTGTTCCAGCAATATCCGAAATGTTAATGGACTGCATTTATCGTTACAACACGTGCAAGAGTATATCGAAGTACATAGCACAGAAAGCAAGGAGATTAAACAAGAATGTTAAGAGAACAAATAAAAAATCCAGTGTGTCAATACACGGGGTAAATGTAAAGTATAATAATTATGTTATACCAAAATAATATCCATTGTTATTGTCCGATCAACGATCATAACTACTATTATAATATCTGTTTTACCGTAATTTGTCGGTTTTTTAAACAATATATTATTGTATTCGCCGTTTTACCGATGAGTGCATTAGTGTAGCCAGCCTGTTTGGTGAGTTCAGCGAACGTGATTTCAGAGGCCGGAAGTCCGGCGCGCGCAGCCAGCCAGAAGTTCACCCGAATGTTGCTGATAGGAGCCATCCCTTCAAAAACCAGAAACGGCGTGACGTTTTTATATATAGTAATCATGCGCGTGAATGAAGCAAGTTACCATGTTCGTTTCATCTGTACATTAACGCAGTACATTTTCCATAAACGTTTCGCACTAACCATAAGTTATTCGACAACGAAAACTAAGTTTGAATCAAATCATTTCTTAAATGACCAGACCGAGTACCTGAGCGCATCTGGTGTCTTCCGGTAAGCAGCGCCGCCCTGCTCGGGGTGCACACGCTGGCGGTGGACAGGTGGTGCCTCAGGCGGGCGCCGTCACGCGCCAGGCTGTCCAATGCAGGCGTCGACAGGCTCGTGTTACCATAGCATCCGATATCCCCGTAACCGAGGTCGTCAGCAATGAACACTATGATGTTAGGCTTAACATCGCACACACTATTGGATGCATAAGTAAGCAAAACAGTGGCTAACAACAAACAACCGTTAGTGGCCATAGCTGACCTGGCCTAGCTTTTAACACTGTGGACGATAATACACATTCGCGTTGAGATGAAAATCTGAGGTTTAAAATGGAGAACGGGTAGTACCCGCGATACTAAGATGAAAGATATGTGATAACATACTGTGTATATCACTCAAATGGAAGGCATACCACGCGTCTTGTTTATGTCACTGTACACATCACGAATGATATAGAAAGCTTAATTGAAAGTCCAGGGTGTTTAAAATTAAATTTAGCATCAGTTTTATAGAAATTATTAATACATGATATGTAGCATTTTGGGCAGAGCGATCACTAACCAGATAACAGTCAGTTAATAGATCTCTTGTTGTGGGGTCCACGTATGTACAACTGTGCGAGTTTCGGTTGACCAAATTGGTAGAACTATATAACGAAGTCATAAAACACTGTTATATGCTTCTGTATTGTTGTGTGTTGTTAGAGGGATGGTTTAATCACAAGACCCAACAGGGATTGATTTTCTAGCAAGTTTATTCACTACGGCTTTCAGAGAGTAAACTAACGGCAAAAGAAGCATACAGAATACCGCCAGCTTCTAGCTGGGCGTGACAGTAGGCTTAGTTGCAATAATCCAACTCCCAGCTATATTGACCCTCCGGGTCGCTGGGAATGTAATCAAAAAAGCTCAGAGTATTCAAGAAGAACTAAAAGTAGGCTGAGCTTGTCGGGCATCGCTGACCATAACAGTTACTATAGACTTTTAGTCGCGTAGTGTATGCTGTACTCCGATATACGGTTATGCCTATTCAAAAGATATTCCATTACAGTGAATCCATTTCGTGTATCGTTTTCTAAGGAATTCAATTAGTTTCAGCAACTCTATCGCATTTTGGTATTACGTTGCCTTTATTTGTGATTCACCAGTTTTACTTGGATAGTAGTGAAAGATAAACACTTCACACGTGTTGTATATTTTTAGGTTATGTTCACCCAATCGTGTGAAAGATTATGCAGAATAGCAAACAAACAAATTAATAGAAACGCATGAATCATAAGAGGGTTTGTGAATAACACGCAGATCTTAAAATTTATTTAAGGTTTTTGCAAACTCGTGGTGTCTCTCAGACTGTCTCGCATTCCTAAGGCACATAGAATCTACACCAATTGTGTTATGTGTTCCTCTTTTACACACCAAGATCTAAGCAATAGCGCAAATCTAATCAAGAACATACGAGCAATATTTGAATATGTGTTGAATGTTGTGAACTTTAACAAGTATAAACACTGAAAGAACCATCATTACCTAGTGGCCATGTTAAGAAAAAAAGCGAACCAACAAAGAAAACCGGCAACATCTTAGCGAAACAGATCCAATATGATTTTAAAAATACCCGTATTATATATTGGTTAAGTTACAGTCCTGAAACAGAACACTTGTCTCCAGCAAGGACTTCAATGTTAGTAAAGGACCATACTTAAAACATTCTATATTGACTTGATAAAAACACATAAATCTCCTTTTCATATTCGATGTGAATTTCTCCACCATGCTCCTAGGTCAGAGTCACCAGCATGCGACGCATCGTCAGCACCGGCTCTTGGATACAGAATGAAGACTCAAATATACAGCAATAGCAGTAGCAGTAAATTGCTTCATTAGAGGTGCAATGTATCATTATGTTGACCACTGATAACTATAGGTAAACATGATGAGGAAAAAACAGCAGCTTTGAACCAATAATTTTATTTTTTTGTTTTATAAAGTTGTTTTTAATGGAAGATTCAATTTTGATGTGCTACGACGGAGTACCCGGAAGAAAACATACTGGTCCGGTATGGTGACCACCAACAAAACTAACATGGGCCGGGAGTGGAAATTGAACCCGGGTCGCTTAGATGAGAAACGCTTGTACCAATCATAAAGTTTACAACGGAATACCGTTAATGCCATCGTGAAATGACACAATACCTCCTAGACATTGATAAACCAAACTAACCAATCATTTTCATCGCATGCAATCCCTCTGTGCTGCACACACATACACTGCCAAGGAAACCTGTAAACAGCGTGGACTGTGAAACGCGGACCCCCTTCGCAATGAAAGATGTGGTGAACACGAGGAACACGTCTGATAAAATAATTTAAGTTGAGATATTTGTAAAAATTTGTTTAACAAAAGAAAGACCTACTGGTAATTACGGAATACCGTTAGGGGCATCGTGGTTACACATTAAAATCCAGAGGGCGACAATGCGATAGTGCGATATATAGACAATGCGATAGTACGATGGCGACAATGCGACAGTACGATGACGACTATGCGACAATACGATGGCGACAGTGCGATAGTACGATGGTGACAATGAGATAATACGATGACGACAGTACGACAACGCGATAGTACGATGGCGACAATGTGATAGTCATATCGTACTATCGCCATCGTATCATCGCATTGTCGCTATCGTACTATCGCGTTATCGTACTGTCATCGTTTTGTCGCACTGTCTCATTGTCGTCATCGTACTGTGTCATTGTCGTCTATCGACTTCAGGTGCACATGCGCCAATCGTACTTTTGTCCTTGATGGAGCCACTTTTAAAAATACTTTACAGTTCGGCATACCTTACATCAATACCCATTCTATAACTTAATAAGAATTTGATTTCATTATAACTGTAACCTCTTTCAAAGTACATCTTTATAAAGTCATCTATTTTGTTTCTGCAATAAGAATAGTTTGTGTACCGAAAGGCGATAGTCGACAATGCGATGGCGACAATGCGATAGTGCGATAATACGATGATGACAGTGCGACAATGCGATGGCGACACTGCGACAGTACGATGACGACAATGCGACAATACGATGGCGACAGTGCGATAGTACGATGGCGACAATGCGATATTACGATGACGACAGTACGATGACTATCGCATTGTCGCCATCGTACTATCGCGTTGTCGCAATCGTACTATCGCATTGTCGCCATCGTACTATCGCATTGTCGCCATCGTAGTATCGCATTGTCGCCATCGTATTATCGCACTATCGCATTGTCGACCTCTGAATTTTAATGTGTAATCACGATGGCATTAACGGTATTCCATAGTTTACCGCACAGCCAATGCACGCACTAAACAATAATGCCCGGCTTGTAAGTAGTTTGCATGTTTGGCGCCGGGAAGCATAATCATTCGGTAGTGTTTTTTAAACGACCAATGAAAGCTCTTGTTACAGAAGAGCTGATTGTGCAACATCAACAAAAAATAACTTTCGCTTTAAACCTGGCGAAATCGTAGTTAATGGTAAGATCAATTGAATGCCTGAAACTTATTTGAATATTTTATTAAATACGATAGGCGCAATTCTACACGCAATATTTTAGTAAGCCTCTTTTCCCATATATTCGGCCAACTAACAATAATAGTTAAATTAGTTCAATTGACTTTATATTAGTTTGTAATTTGTAAATGAAATGAAAACAATTTCAACGCAGTTGAGTCAATTAAGTTAACTAAAAATGTACAGTCAAGTTACCATTACCGGATCAGTAGCGTAACAAAGTTGTTCTGGTGAAAAGAAATACATGTTTTGAGACTTCTTTTACATCAGTTTGATTTAATATTACCTTTGCTTACTGATTCAGCACATATTCTTATTTCAAAATGCAGGCAAAATGTATTTGTGATACCTTTTTTTCTACGCACAATTCGTGAATTAACGCATCAGTTGTAGCCATAACGGATCACGTGATCGAAACCACTCAGGGAGGCATATGACACGCTTTTTGAACTGTCGATACATGAACCGTGTTGTTAAAAAATGACCAAGTTACACTGCCAGTTATTAATTATATTCATTTTGTTTTGTTACTAATTGTTTTCTATATGTTATCTTGTATCTACATTTTATGCATGGTGTTCTTGTGTGAATTATCGGTATCTGTTGACAATCCTAAATAGATCGAAAAGATATGGGCATCTTATTAACCATGTAAATTGTTTGAATCATAATCTTATCATCGATGTTGAACACGGAACATAAATAAATCATTAAGATTGAGATCATTTATTATAAGAATCAACAAGATTTGCATATACTTTAAAATAATATATTATCAATACGCATATTATCACGCGTGATCCGTTATTGCCCTAATTCTTCATTTCATTTAAGGTGTTGCAAAATCTTAAACACGAATCCTGAAATGGACTTATGCAGGCAGAAAGACTACTAAATAACCTTTAAATTAATGCGTAAACTTCTTTCTTTCCAACAAAGTTATAGCATATGGCCGCGAAAAATGTTCAACCTCAATTTGGAAACAAGACGGAGGTCAACAAAGTCGTATAAACATGTCAGCAAAACATAACGAAATGTTTGGCAAAGAGTAGCTCCGATTATGACTCAATGATGAATCAATGCGTTTTTAAGAACAGGCCTTGAAGATGCTGTGTGCAAAATATCATCTAAAAATGTCAACTATTTATCGCGATACGCAGTATTGAACATCAAAGTGATCCGCTATGGGTAATGATCCGGTAATGGTAACTTGACTGTATTTGCAACAAAATAAATGCAAAATAATATTCATGTAAGATTTTTCCTTAAAATCAGACCAATTGTTGGAAAACTCATTAGAAACCCCGTTTTGTTCAGTCGTCATTTTGATAGAAAAACTAAAGTTTTGTTAATTTTGATAAGTAATTAAATAAATCGTTAAGACTAATAAACACAAACATTATGTTGAAAGTATATATTTTAAAAATTATTGGCAATAACACAACATGTGTAGCAGTTTTCTCTATTATTTGACCAACATTTTATTATGCCCCCCT
>VMBQ01004806.1:0-84879 GCA_007657795.1 Dreissena rostriformis
CAGACTCCTTTTCCCAAAATAGGCAGAAAAACCCCTGCTGGTATGCAAACCCAACATATCTCCTTACCAGACTGTCTGAAATTAAAATGAGCCTCGCTCTGTTAAAAGGGGGTTTAATGCATGTGCGTAAAGTGTTGTCCCAGATTAGCCTGTGCATTCCACCCAGGCTAATCAGGGATGACATTTTCTGCTAGTATGGTATTTTTCATTTAAAGGAAGACTCTTTTTGGACGAAAATCAAGTCAAGGCTGAAAGTGTCGTCCCTGATTAGCCTGTGCGGACTGCACAGGCTATAATATGGGAAGACACTTTACGCACAGGCATTAAACCCCCTTTTCCAAGAGCGAGGCACAATTCATTATGGTGTCATTTCACAAAAAGAAGCTGCTATTCTGACCTGGCACATATCTTCTTACCCGACTGTCTGACATGATTCTTTTCCACCTGACAGCTGAATAGATTCCAACTGATGTATATGTTGCAAAAAACAAAGGATCCAAATCACTCCATTTTCTCATTCAAGGCTTCTCATAAACATAATTATCAGACGGAACCCTGGTACTTATCTGTGTTTATGTCAATGTGATGAAATGTGATGAAAAACTGATGATTTCTTTTCACCAGAAGGCCTGACCCTGGTTGGGTTGCTGAATTGTGTTTCATTATTATGAAGTTTTGTAAGTACAGTGGAATCTGGATTTTTAAATTCCCACCTTACTGCCGCGATCATTTTTTTAATCTTTTCTTTCCAACCTTAAATCTTTCTTAAAATAACCATAACACATTTTCTTTTATTTATATGTTGTTTAATTTAGAAAATTAATTCACCCCTGTTTGTTAATAGAAAATTTAGTTTAATGTTTGCATGCAACAACTCCATATATTTATTTACTAAAAATATTTAATTTAAACTTATTATTGTCCCCTACCGGTTTCACCGGAGGGGACTTATGGTTTGCGCTCTGTCCGTCCGTCAGTCTGGATGTCACACTTTTCTGGATCCTGCGATAACTTTTAAAGTTCTTCATATTTTTTCATGAAACTTGAAATATGGACAGATGGCAATATGAAGATTATGCACATCATTTCATTTTCTTCCTATGTCAAGAACTTGGGATTGCTATGGAAACAAATACTAAAAAAAAATCAAAAAAAAAATCTGACAATGGTGTAGCCGGTAGGGGACATCATTGCTTGGCAATAGCTTGTTACATTATGTTACTGTACATGTAAGTAGTAACATATTTATGTTTAAAATAGGCATTATGAATACAACCTTCTAATATCCAGTTTGCCAAACACGGATAATCAGCACACTTGATAGGTGTGCATAATATTCATAATGCCGGAACAGGCACTTGCGTCTTATAACATATGATGCCATTGCACGAAAAACAATGCGCTTTAAAAGATGTCTTGTATTATTAATACAATTCTTATAATACATGAATGGTTTGCATTTGTATATATATATTTTTTGCAGGAAATAAATAAGAAAGCATAACGTGTTAGTATATCAATTCTTTAAGGTATTGAACAAAGCAAATTGTAGGTAAAAAGTATTTCCCCTTAAGCAATTATAAGTTTAAACCTATTTATTTTAGCTTTATTGCGTACAATGCCTAAGGCTTATTTGAAACGCTCTCGAGTCCGTTTCCTGGGACTAGAACCAGTACTTGGTGTCTTTGGGGGAGATCTAAAGAACGCTGCCACTGTGGGGATCGAACCCGTGACACCATATCCACTATCCTTTAGCAATTGATCATCATAAAAGATATTAATAAATTTTCAGGAATTAGTTCCCATACACTTCTCTTAATAATGCAAATATATTCAACATCAAATATGTTATTGTTTTAAGTGACTGACAGAAAATATTCATAAACATAAAATATCGAATCGGAAGAAAAGTAGATTGCTCTTCCTTTGGACAGCTCTTGTGTAGGGAAACATGCACACTGATGATGGTGGCCTATATTTAGATATGATCAGGACTTTGAATGGAACACTTTCAAAAATAAGAAAATCTGTAAATGAGTCCCTTTTACTACTGATGTTTTTAGTGGCGTATTTAAAGGAATAAATAATAAACACTTGTGTATAAAAGCTTCATCATGTTAAAATCTGTTTGAAACAGATATTTAATTTATGGCGTAAAGAAATAAACATTAGAATATGATGTGATACTGAATAGCTATCATCAATCAAGAGTTGAAATCAAGTTCCTATCAGAACCCCTGGAATTTAACATGACTCTTCCCACAGCCAGTAAAAGTTATCACACCATGGCATCATCAGAGAAGATATACAAATTCTAAGTATAATTTGTACATGAACAAGTTACGAAATTCCAGAATTCATTGAAACATGTATAATTATATAAAGTTATTATGACTCGGTGGAAGCCAGTGTCAAAATGAAAATAAATTTGAGCCACTCTGTTTGAAAACCGGGGTTAATGGCGTATGTGTGTTAAGTGTCTTCCCATATTAGAAGTCTGCACAGGCTAATAAGGGATGACATTTTTTTGCTTTTATAGATTTTTTCCTTCTAAATAAAAACCCAAACTGGGCTTCCCTGATTAGCCTGTGCGAACTGCACAGGCTAATCTTGGTTGACACTTGACGCACATGCATTAAACCAGGTTTTCTCAGGAAGCTTCTCATTTTAATCATAATTAGCTCTTCAACATAGTTATACATCGTTATAGTTCTGGCAAATTTATGTATATTGGCTTGATTTAAGAGGCTAAAAAAAATACCTTTGCAAATTTTAATAGTTTAACATTATATACATATGTTATATATTGGTTTTTGTGAATGAATTGGTGCACATTAGATTGTTCAACCTATACGTATTATATGCCTTTGGCAATTTTTGTATGTTCTTTGAAATAAATATACATTTACATTTATTTGACCTAATATGCTGATTCATGTAAATTACCCTACATCTCATTATTTATCGCTCGCAATTAAAATCTAAATCAGGCTGATATAATAAGATGAAAATTCTGAACAAGAAATCATTGAGAGGCATGAGTTATCATTACATCTTGGATGATATTTTCCAGATTTCTAGCAAATCACTAAATGGTCTAGTAGAAGTGATTTCATTTTTTGTCGGGCATACATGTATGTGGTTCCTTGATGACTCACATTCTGTGAGGAATGATCAGCAGTCTCGATTGCCTTGCACACCCAGAGCATGTGCCATGTGTGAACATTAATAACTTATGCACCTGAGTAGTGAAAAAGCATCCAGACAAGCCCTGCATGAGTAAATGCACCGGGGATTGAGCCAAAATGCTGTTGCGTGTATAGGAATAATTGTAAAAAAACATTGTTGCATTCCAGCTAAGAGTATGCTCACTTTCTGCATTTGTATGGAACATTTGTACAATGTACATGTTGTAGATATGTAAACAAGAATTCACATTTGGGTTGGATATTTAAAGCCAAAATGTTGTATGCACTGTTGTACATGAGTGACAGATGAGCAAGAACAAAATTAGCCTGTCTGTGGTATTTATAATTAGATTTAGTAAACTACTTCAGTTTATGGATCAACCATTTTCTGATGATTTTGCAGCATAATTATTGTCTTGTGGTAAGAATTGAAATTGTTATGACTATTCAGCTTTAACCATAAGGAATATGCATTTGTCAAAAATAAATTAAAGTAGAAAAACTACAGTCACTTTTGGATATTAAAAATGAGCATATCACAAAGCGTTTGTAGCTCAACTGAGCACAACATGCTATACTTAGTTTGTTCAAATAAGGGCTCTGGGGTCAAAATTGGCCACACCCATATGGTGGTGTTTATATTTTATGAAGACTTACAAAGCGAGATTAGTTAAAAGGATGCCCCTGTCGTCAAGAGTAGCCCCAAGCCAGGGTTCTCTAGTATTGTACTACTCAGGGCTACAATTTCTTGGGTGGGGGTTCAAGGATCCACAGGATTGTCTTGTTTTAAATTTTCAATTACAAATTGTGTCATATTTTATTAATGGGAATGTCAATTTTTAGCTCTACTGGCCGAAGGCCTGAAGAGCTTATGTGATGGCATGGTTTCCGTCGTCCGTCCGTCCGTCCGTGTGTGTGTGTGTCCGTTAATTTTTTTTTGTTTACGCGATAAAGTCCACAGTTTTCGTCCGATTCTTTTTAAACTTGTTCAGTGGCTTTATATTCATGAGGACTTGAACCCTATTGAAAATGGGTTACATCAGACCGTCCGTCTGCCGTCCGTGCGTGCGTCCATCCGTGCGTTAGACTTTTTCTTGTTTACGCGATTAACTCCACAGTTTTCATCTGATTCTTTTCAAACTTGTTCAGTGTCTTTATATTTATGAGGACCCAAACCCTATTGAAAATGGGTTACATCAGACCGTCCGTCTGCCGTCAGTGCGNGTATATTGGCTTGATTTAAGAGGCTAAAAAAATACCTTTGCAAATTTTAATAGTTTAACATTATATACATATGTTCTATATTGGTTTTTGTGAATGAATTGGTGCACATTAGATTGTTCAACCTATACGTATTATATGCCTTTGGCAAGTTTTGTATGTTCTTTGAAATAAATGTACATTTACATTTATTTGACCTAATATGCTGATTCATGTAAATTACCCTACATCTCATTATTTATCGCTCGCAATTAAAATCTAAATCAGGCTGATATAATTACTTGAAAATTCTGAACAAGAAATCATTGATAGGCATGAGTTATCATTACATCTTGGATGATATTTTCCAGATTTCTAGCAAATCAGTAAATGGTCTAGTAGAAGTGATTTCATTTTTTGTCGGGCATACATGTATGTGGTTCCTTGATGACTCACATTCTGTGAGGAATGATCAGCAGTCTGGATTGCCTTGCACACCCAGAGCATGTGCCATGTGTGAACCTTAATAACTTATGCACCTGAGTAGTGAAAAAGCATCCAGCCAAGCCCTGCATGAGTAAATGCACCAGGGATTGAGCCAAAATGCTGTTGCGTGTATAGGAATAATTGTAAAAAAACATTGTTGCATTCCAGCTAAGAGTATGCTCACTTTCTGCATTTGTATGGAACATTTGTACAATGTACATGTTGTAGATATGTAAACAAGAATTCACATTTGGGTTGGATATTTAAAGCCAAAATGTTGTATGTACTGTTGTACATAAGTGACAGATGAGCAAGAACAAAATTAGCCTGTCTGTGGTATTTATAATTGTTTGTTTATTCCTTCAAGTCATACGAGTCCGTCTGGTCTATGACCTTTTCATTACCACCTAGGACAATACATAAATAATATTTTATGCACACATAAAAGATTTTATGTCATTGTACGCCTTCTTAATTGTTAATTTTCTGTTTCCATTATACCTTTTCAAACCTAATATCTTATTACTTGTATATAACCCCAGCGTGGGGTCACATGGGCTCTTTTGACCAATCAAATTCAGTCTTGGTCAGTGTGGCCCTTTTGTTCTTTTAAGACTGACGTGGTTATCCAGTGTGGTCAAAATTTACAACCCACCTCCACCCCTTCTCCGCCATAAGGTTTTGACTCCCATACTATGTATGTTTTTATGTGTCCGCCTCATATCACATTTACATGTTAATATTGGTTGTTTTCGGGCACAGTTTTCCAGAGCTATTTTACTTTGGACATCGGAAACTTTTTCTCTGGTTTTTAACCTGGCCTTGAAAACACCATTTAAGGATAAAGAATGGAAGTGGTGTATGCAAATCATAGTTGTACTGTGTCCATTGTGGCATTCTGTACACAACTTGTATGTTTACATTTACTAATATGTTTTGTTTTTATATGAATATACATATTTTATACACTATTTTGTATGTATGGCGTGTTTTTACCACCCATTATGACTTTCTGGAACGAATCTGTTCTATTTTTATCGACTTTATGGCATTTTATAATAATTGCCCTTTTTCAATCAACAATATGGTGTTTGTTTATTCCTTCAAGTCATTCAAGTCCATCCGGTCTATGACCTTTTCATTACCACCTAGGACAATACATAAATAATTAGATTTAGTAAACTGCATTTGATTGACTCAAATGCAGACTTCAGTTTATGGATCAACCATTTTCTGATGATTTTGGAGCATAATTATTGTCTTGTGGTAAGAATTGAAATTGTTTTGACTATTCAACTTTAACCATAAGGAATATGCATTTGTCAAAAATAAATTTAAGTAGAAAAACTACAGTCACTTTTGGATATTAAAAATGAGCATATCACAAAGCGTTTGTAGCTCAACTGAGCACAACATGCTATACTTAGTTTGTTCAAATAAGGGCTCTGGGGTCAAAATTGGCCACACCCATATGGTGGTGTTTATATTTTATGAAGACTTACAAAGCGAGATTAGTTAAAAGGATGCCCCTGTCGTCAAGAGTAGCCCCAAGCCAGGGTTCTCTAGTATTGTACTACTCAGGGCTACAATTTCTTGGGTGGGGGTCAAGGATCCACAGGGTTGTCTTGTTTTAAATTTTCAATTACAAATTGTGTCATATTTTATTAATGGGAATGTCAATCTTATGAATCTAGTCCTTCAATGCCCAGCACATAAGAAAACAGTTTTGAAACTTTCACATGTACATGTATTATATACAAGGAAAATATATAATACAATGAACAGTTTAGTGATTTCTAAGAATATGAAGTATGTTTGACTCACAGTCGAGATTTTTCCTCAACAGATTAGTGGCCATGATGACCTTGCTATAGTCAAATGTTTAAATGATAGCATTATGATAATTGAAGAAAAATAAGTGGCACATATTTACTTGAACTTTTTGATCCTTTGTGGTAGGTTTCAAAATATATAAGGTTAACATATTTGGCTTGGCAGCATGTTAATCTGTTTACCAAATCATTGAGGCACATAATTGTATTACTAATTTTGCCAAATTGATTTCTTTCAACGTCTATTTTTAGATCATAAGACTCTAAGCAGTCAGGTTCAGATCTATAAATGGATTTAGGAATTTACTGTAATTGCGTCTTTATCAGTTCATTTGTTACCAGAAATGCAAGGAAAGTGCCAACAGCACATCTGTCTGTAGTAATGACCTCATTTACGTACTGTTACTTTGAAGAAATCCCCTGCAGGAAAAGATGGTGTGACAACTCCACATTATCTTCTATTTCCCAGCTCACTTGTTGTACTAGAAATAGTTTGTATGATGCGCTTCTTGTAGTTGTTGTTTCACAACCACCATACCATCACTACTTTCATGCATTCAATAACTCCATAACTCGAGGAAGTTACTAATATATCTGTGTAATTACATATCTGTAAGGGGCAAATTGTAGGCGGCCGATCCTAGGCCTTCTGCTTTTATTGTCTCCATGTGTATCCCAACCTCTTGGTGTCGGTCTTAGAGGGTTCCAGGTCAGCGCTTCTCTAGTTGACCCATCGTGTTTCACCGTGTCCTATCAGGGGCAACTTATAATTCCGCATCTCTGCTGCCACTTGCGCTGTTTTGCCTGCCTCATACATAAAACATGGTCCTCACGTTTAATGCTCTGATGTTTTTTGTCTTGGGGGAGAGAATGGTGGTCGGCTTGGTAGCTTCCCGTTCCTGGCTTTCACCACACGGTGTCATACTTCTTGATGAAGAACCATCTCTTTCAAGGACTAAGACGTTGTTGTCTCGCATGTGCGTTTCTGTAGCTGCTGTTTCTTTAACAGGGTAGGGAAGCTAGCCCTACGTCCAACCCTCCTCCTTTTTCAGCGGGGCTTGGGACAGGCCTTGGCGGAGTTTTATGTACATATATTATTGTTATTTGATAAAGCAAGGTATAATTACATATACAGGGGTTTTAAAGTCTCCGTATTATTCCGGAAATCCGGATTTTAGCCACCCAGGGTCGATTTTGAGATCGATGTAAATCCAATGAGTTTTTTTAGGGGGGGGGGGGACTTTTTCGTTCGAGCGCCCGATCATTTGAGAACGAATCATCTACGGCATTCCGGAAATTTTCACTCGTTATCGATTTCGCTCGTTCTCAGCACTCGGGTTTGACCAGTTCGGCATTCACAGTTTGTCACTTCAACACTTTCAAATTATCACCTATTTAATTGATGTTCAATCAGTTTGCACAGTTTATATACAAACCGCGTTTGCCACTTAAAGAAGGTGTGAAATATGACAGGCGAACGTTTGTTTTCGGGAAAAAAAATCAGAAAAACGCATCGTACCGAAGTATGAGCGTCCTAGAACTTGGTCCGTATTCCGTATTTTGTTGAATTCTCAAATGCGCATAATTAAACTTGTAATCCAAAACACTATTCCCAATCCGAATTTTAACTCGACGTTATCACATTCTAAAAAAAAAATACCAATGTACATTGTGTTTTGACCTTCGTCTCGATAAAAGCGCGCGCAAATTATTCCCTACATGTACAACGTCACGTGAAACGCATGGAAAGCGTGCGTGTATTAAATTTTTGTTAAATGTTTGGTGGTAAATTTTAACAGAATGATTTCGCGAATGATTTGGAATTGTCATTTCCTCAAACTTAATTGCAAATCAAACACGCTGTATCTTTATCGTTACGGTCGTTTACATAAGTCATTATTGAAACAGTTATTGTACTGTATGCTGATGAAGCAGAAAATCCGGACGAAACTGGATAAAGTGTTGGGTGTTGTGAAAACACGCTTACTAGTAGCGGTTCTACTGACCTATTGTGTAGACTGCGATGTTTTGACAAAAGGGATTAAAATGTGCGAAAGCGACTCTTTGCGGATACGGTCCATAATTACTGTGAATAAATTGTTCAGAATATATAAATGATTGTTTAAATAAAAACGCTCTTAGAGATATAACGCCGGTTTACGTGAATTAAAAAAAAGACTCCTGGAAGGCTAAAAAAAATATGAGTCGCGGGTATTTTAGTGTGTCGGTCGGGTAACTCCAAACAAACAATTTATTAAGGTCAGCCTTATTAAAATTTTAAAATTTCCAGTGTTTGTTTAATTTAGATTTTCATTAATACTGTAAAGAATTCATGTGCTGCACAGAAATTATACATTAAGCTAGGGCGCAGGCCCTTCGCCCCTGACGGGGACATTCCACCTCAGACCCATGCATCTTCATAACATTTTAAAGAAATAGATTGTGATATTTTCTAGCCAAACTAACTTTTTTTTCTGTTTTGAATCACTTAAAAATACAGGTGTCTTTAAGCTCAGGAGAGGTGATTTCTTTGTTTCAAATAAGCTAAAATGCAGGAGCTTCCGGGGGCCTCCGGCCCCCTGGACCCATGGCCAGAGCTTCGCCCTGAACCCACCGGGGGCCCTATCTGCCCCCAGGCCCCCTGATACATTTTTCAGGATTTCAACTTTGGGACAATTGACACCCCTGATATATCATGAAAGAGTGTAAGTTTTTTATGTCGACGACATATAATTTCTATGATATTCATGGACATTAAGGTAATTTGTTATTTCGATCTTCTTGATGTAGAAACCTGGATAACTGGAGACCTTCCATAACTCGAGCATTTCTGTCATTCCAGTGCAACCTCGAGTTAAAATCGATGTACAAACTTAAAAATACTGAAGCTACTCTCACATTGACTGCCTCAAAAACAGTATATTAGTATATTGAACTAAAGACTTATTATGTTTGGCCTTTACACCACTATTTGGCAGGAGCAAAGATATTATTCCATCTCCTAATTGCTAGTATGTGGGATATTTTCTGGCCTCTGATTCATTTGATGACGTAAGCTGTGGGCTAGGAATGTAAAATTTAAGTTTCATTTAAAAACTAATGTGGCTGTTTTTCTTTTCTTAGTAGCTGTGTGTTTATAGTGTTTATTGATTCCAAATAGCTGATATATATTGTTACATNGAAACAAAATGAGCCTCGCTCTGTGAAAAGGGGGTTCAATGCATGTGCATAAAGTGTTGTCCCAGATTAGCCTGTGCAATCGTCACAGGCTAATCAGGGAGGACACTTTATGCCTAAAGTAGATTTTTGCTAAGAAAAGACTTTCTTTAAAAAAAATCATAATAAAAGCGGAAAGTATCGTCCCTGGTTAACCTGTGCGGACTGCACAGGCTAATCTGGGACGACACTTTACGCATTTGCATTAAACCTTCTTTTCTTAGAGCACTACTCAAATATGTCTCCATTGATGAAACAAATTGAATCACTTATCTGAGTTAAATGGATTGAATTGCTGAGTTAACAAAACACCTGTCAACCCTTTTGACCTAGAATTATTTAGTACTAAACTTGC
Organism: Dreissena rostriformis; assembly: GCA_007657795.1. Taxonomy (NCBI): domain Eukaryota; kingdom Metazoa; phylum Mollusca; class Bivalvia; order Myida; family Dreissenidae; genus Dreissena; species Dreissena rostriformis. The sequence continues at coordinate 10,278 of VMBQ01004806.1, forward strand.
TTTACATTCTGTTGGTTTATTTCAAGTCTGTTTGAATGCCTGACTGCATCAATGCTTTTCAAAATATGCAACTTCATGATTATTCTTGTCCTTTAAGTAGGTTTAAACCTGGGTATGTACTGAAGTGCAACACAATTTACATGTAATACCATTTCCTCTAATACAGTTTGTATTTTATTGTCCAAACATTCAAAGAAGTTTGAAGTATCAGTCAGGCTTTTAAATTGTTTAATTGTTTTGTTTTCATGGGCCAGACCTTATTGCTATAGCTTCACACGAAATCTGCAAAATTTGCACTGTCATGACAAACCTTTTATCAATATTCACAAAGAGACATTACAAATGTTTGTGAAGATTTGCTTACAACAGCAATAAAATAATTGTAAAATTTGCATCGATTATACAGGTGACTGATCAATAACATTTAAAAGTTGTATTTTATTGTCTTTTTAAACCATTTTGTATCGTGTGCTGTATGTGATCTACAGTGTAAGTATAAAGTGTTGGAAGGAAGAAGATTGTTTCCATGATTAATTTGTAAATTGATGGATAAATTTGTAAATTGATGAAAACCATTGATATTGCAGAAAATGATGATACCCATGTAGGAAGTGAACACATATTACATTTCTATAAAACCAATTATCTTTCAGTACGACAGATTATTGAAACAATAATTTTTAAAAGGTAGACAATTTTATTGTGAATACATATAGCAATACACGCATTATAAATAATACAATTTAAAAGTATGTCGTAGAAATGTGATGTGATACATTGTTTAATGTTTCTAACATATTCAGTGTGGTTTAAATATTTGTATTTTAAGTATTTCTGAACCAATATGGAAAACAAGTATGAATATTTTATAGACAAATTTATGCATTGTGCAACCTACAAAATGTAGCCATTTAGGCCTACGTTTCCTTGCCTAAGTTGGACAGGCAAGATATCAACATTACATTTTCCTGCCATGGCCTTACGAACAAATCAATTCAGAATAAACTGGAAGTAGAGAACGTTTACTTAATTGGTAAATACCTTATTTCTTAAAAAAAATATATTTTGACTGATTTGGCATCTATCAGTGACGAGATGCCTTTACAGTCTGGTCTAAGTCACCAATCCAAAGCTTCTTTTCCTTTACCACTCAATACACATTTTGAGGCGTTTGTGGTCCATAGAAAATCAAATTAAATTTAAGATCTTTCTTATTAGAATCAAGTATTAAAGGCTTCATTTCCAACCCTTAGATACTGATGAGGAGCAAACAGCATAAAACCTGAACAGACTGCGAGTCTCTCGCGGGCTGTTCTGGTTTTATGCTGTTTGCTTATAGCCATTTTCACTTTAATTCTGAGCAGAAAAGGGTTAAAAAAGTAACTGTGTCGCAAAACGGTCCCTCAAATGCAAAAGATCTCCAAATTCAGGCATTCGGGATCAAAATTCAGGTGGGAATTTGTCATTTGGAGCACTAATCAGCTGGTCGGGAAGAGTTTTACTTGTGTTTATACAAAACCTTGTTTTCACAAAAGTACATGCCGCAAAAAATAAGCCGTCCAAGGCAGTAATAGTTGGCACTATTTTTGTCTGAGCGGCCGGCCAGAAACAGATGTGCAGCATAAAGTTATCATCTTACCAACTGTGCAAGCAATAAATTGTGCTCAAAGTTTTAACTCCAGGGTGGAGAAGTCATTTATATTATGGGAGAGCTAAGGCATGCATCATTCTCAAGATGTTACCATTCAAATGATTATCTTTACTATGTTTGCATCTGTACACTAAGGGTGATTATAAAATTGAGCCTCGCTCTGAGAAAAGGGGGTTTAATGCATGTGCATAAAGTGCCATGCCAGATAAGCCTGTGCAGTCCGCACAGGCTAATCAGGGACGACACTTTCCGCTTTGTGATATTTTTCGTTTAAAGAAAGTCTACTATTTGCAAAAATCCAGTTTAGGCGGAAAGTGTCGTCCCTGATTAGCCTGTGAGGACTGCACAGGCTTATCTGGGACGACACTTTACCCACATGCATTAAACCCCCTTTTCACAGAGCGTGGCTCATAATAAATGGTTCTGATGACCTAAACCAGTCAATGCTTGAGTTTTAATCGCTAAAGTAAAATTATATCCTTCATGAGGAGTTCGTGCTATCCAATTTATTGGGTCATTTGTGACAGCTAACAATGGCTAATTACTGGATCATACCTCCCCCACCTTGCCTGAAATAACTTGATGATCAGTCACCCCAATCAAGTAATCATTGTTCATTCTTATCATCTGAGGACTTGTTTGGTGTGATTAATACCACTTTATCAGATAATTGCTGCAGTAATTACCCCTCCCTCAATATATTCACAGTACGGGTAGAACTGAGGAAAGCAGGAATAGAGAGTTTCTATATATTCCCAAGCTGTATTGTACTAAATTTGAGTAAAACATTGTAGAAGCATTAAAGATACATGATGATGATGAAGAAGATGATGATGGCAATTATAGTGGTAGTCGTGATAATTAATGATGAATATGATGATCATGATGGAACAGTGTTATTTTTTGTTCAAAATCGGGGCCGGTATCCGGCCCCATTCCCAATGGGAAAAAGTATGTATTTTTCCCAAATGGGACTTAAAAATTCCCAATTGAGGGTAACAAAAAAAAAATCAACATTTAGTTCATCTCCAATCCAGCTCTATAAGTTAAACCTTTGGTACATATAATATTGAAAACACTTTTATCCTCAATTTTGAAGCATATTTAACCAAATCATCAACAACACTGATTTCCCAACTTTTGTCAAAACGCTGTGATTTTTCCCAATCCAAAGGGACCCGGCCCCATTCCCAAAATGGTGAAAAAAAACACTGTGGAAATAACGGTGGTGGTGATGATGATAAGGATGATGATGATTAAGAGAAAGAGAATGATACAAGTTTCTTAAAATAAGAAGTAGTATTTACAAAGAGCAATCTGGTAAATAAATATTTATTAAAACACAGTTTCTACATTTTCTGTGGTCCAACAAGCATTTTTATTGCACACAACTCTGTGGTATTGATTGACAGTTTTAAAATCCAGTCATAAAACAATCTGTGTCAACAGATTGCATTGTTGTTTGAGTCAGTCTGAGTTTGACATGGTTTTACTGTAACAGATACCATACACTAGTCCTGTTCCAATAGCCTATCGGTCTTTAGGGCTTACTGAAATAAGTTTAGGTTTTATTCATTACATAGGCTTTTTATTCATTGTGGCAGATTGTACTAACATAATTCGGTCATAAATGCCAGGGAATGTTTCTCGGTGTTCAGCTTCTTTGAAGATTTGTGAATTGAGAAGAAAGTGTATTTATTTAGAAGCTTGTTATAGGTTTTCTTAGAGCTTGCGATTATTTTGGTTTGTTGATTTCTCATATAATTTCAGATAATGTTATTTAGCATTATTCAGGAGGAAAATGTAATATCAGAGTATTTTGTAAGAGTTCAATCGAAGTTAGATTTTCAAATTAAATATTCTTGGATATTTTATGTATATATATATTTATATTGATTTTGCTATGTTTGGTAAGCCTACGTTTCCTTGCCTAAGTTGTACAGGCAAGATATCAACATCACATTTTCTTGTCATGGCCTTATGAATAAAGCAATTTAGAATGAACTGGAAGTTGAGAAGGTTTACTTAATTGGTAAATACAGGATACAGCAATCATGGGTTTCACTACTGAAACCAAGTGCTGGTAACATCTCTAGGTCAATCTCATTCATCTTCCCCGATGGAAAAAAACCTGTGTAAAAATGAGCCACGCTCTGGCAAAATGGGGCTAAATGCATGTGGTATTATTAATTAATCAGGACGACTCTTTCAAACTTAATTGTATTTTTCGTTTAAAGGGAGTCTCTTCTCAATGAAAATCCAGTTAAGGCGGAAAAACAGGGCTTAATGCATATGCTTAAAGTGTCGTCTCAGATTAGCCTGTGCAGTCCGCAGAGGCCAGTCTCCTATAAGCAAAAATCCAGTTTAGGCGGAAAGTTTTGTCCTCTGCATCTAAAGTTAATAAAAAAATACACATCAAATGACTTTAATTTGGGAATTGAACTCAGAGAGGCCACCCCTGTTTTTCAATTATTTTAATCATCATTTCTTATTTACACAGAATTAAACCCACTTGTTTGTTCTCAAGGGGACAGTTTGCCACTGTAAGGCGATGTCGTGAGCGTGCCACCGGCTATGAGTTTGCTGCCAAATTCATCCGGAAGCGCCGAGGCGGGGGTCGGCGCGGTGCCAAGGCGGAGGACATCGAGAAGGAGGTGGAGGTCCTCAGTGAGGCGAGCCACAGGAACATCATCAACCTGTACGAGGTGTACGAGACCAACCGCGAGGTCATCCTCATACTGGAGCTGTAAGTAAACTTTGAAAGGTTGCCGTGGTGGAGTGGAGAATCATGATGTCCGACTTGGGATCAGGAGGTAACGGATTCAATCCCCACTTTGGAAGCGTTCTTTAGATCTCCCTTTAAGACACCAATTACTTGTTATACCCAGGAAACAAACTCGAGAGCGCTTCAATAAGCCTAAGGCTTTCAATGCCATCGAACTTTAATAAAACTGTAAGTAAACTGGTCTTACTCTGCAATCTCTGAAATAGCGAAAGGCTACACATTTAATAATAAAAGGCTAACAATTTCCATTTGCTTCATCATTTTTCTTGAAATCTCAATAAAATATCCAAAATAAATTATAAGAATTCTGACCTATAATGGTTATTTTTTTCTAAAGAAAATTGTGTGCCAGGGGTAGCCCTGGTAAACTGTCATTATTTTCTTTGACTTTTTAAATTTCTTTGTCTTTTTTTCATATTTTACCACTCCAAAGCCGTCCACAAGATAAGCAGTTTGACCATACAAGCCTAAATTCTCACGCTTTTTTTTGAGACTTAGAAAATAATTACTATATCATTTCAGAACCAAAAATAAGAGCAAACCATGTTCAAAATCAACCAGTGCATGGTTTATGGGCTTGTGTTTATTTCATTTACTTCCAAAGGAAGAGGTTTCATTGTCTATGCTTGGAGATAGATTTAAGATTCAGTCTTGAATTAAACGATTGTGAATGAAAGTGTTGTCTGTTATTGATAATGTGCAAGTCCACTTTATAAACACACAAGCAAAACATTCATTTTTCAAGGTGTTGAACTAATGTTATTTAGAGATATGTCTTCACACAATTTCTTCAGTATGTGTGTGGTCATACAATCTAAGCAGATGTGAAGATTTTTGTTAGTGGCCAACATAAGGCCAATTATTTAAGTGATGTTTCCCTTCCCTTATGGACTTGCCTTAATAATTAACCTGGGACAACACTTCACGCACATGCATTAAGCCCAGTTTTCCTGGAACACGGCTCATTTAGCAGACTGTTAAATTTGCTCCAGGTCGTCAGTGTTCACTTATTTTGACCACTCTTGTATCGCTCGTGTTTCAGTGTGGACGGTGGGGAGCTGTTTGAGTACCTCTCCACAAAGGACCGGCTCTCTGAAGAGGAGGCGTCCTCCTTCCTCAAGCAGATACTGAACGGCGTGGAGCACCTGCATTCCAAATACATAGCTCACCTGGACTTGAAGGTATGCCTTGCAGCTCTGGTCTTCCCCTTTATGCCCCACTCTTGAAATCATTTCACTTGTCTTCCATGTGAAGTTCTAGCGCCGTTTATGTCCCATTCTTGAAGCAGGAGTTTTTTTGTCCATATGAGGTTCTTGCACTCCTAGATTTTAAGGTACGCCTAGCTACCCTTCCTTGCCTTTTATGCCCCACTCTTGGCTCATTTGGCTTGTCGTCCATATGAGGTTCTCGCACTTCAAGATTTGAAGGTATGTCTAGCTACTCTGCTCTTGCCTCTTATGGACCACTCTTGAAGCAAGAGTCAGTTGGCTGTTTGTCCATATAAGTTGCTTGCGCTTGTAGATTTGAAGGTATGTCTAGCTACTCTGCTCTTGCCCTTTATGCCCAAATATTGCAGTCATTTGGCTTGTCTTCCATGTTAAGTTGTAGCACACCTGGACCTGAACGTATGTCTAGCTACTCTGCTCTTGCCCTTTATGCCCCGCTTGTGAAGCAGGAGTCATTTTGCTTGCCATCCATATGAGGTTCTCACACTTGTGGACTTGAAGGCAGGCCTCCCTTCTGTGCTCTTGGCTTTAATGCACCACTCTTGAAGTTTGAGTCATTAGGCTGTTCATCCATATATGTTTCTTGCACTTCTAGATTAAAAGGTATTTCTAGCTACCCTGCTCTGGCCCTTTATGCCCCACTCTTGAGGTGGGAGTTATTTTGTCTATATGAGGTTCTTAATCACCTGGACTTGAAAGAACGCCTATCTACCCTGCTATTGCCCTTTATGCCCCACTCTAAAGGCGGGCGTTATTTCATCCATATGAGGTTCTAGCACTTCTAGATTTGAAGGTACGCCTTGCTGCTCTTCTCTTACCCTTTATGGACCACTCTTGAAGCAAGAGTCATTTGGCTGTTTGTCCATATTAGTTTCTATCGCACCTAGATTTGAAGGTACTTAGAGTCATTTGGTTTGGCTTCCATGTGAGATTCGCACATTTCTAGATTTGAAAGTACGCCTTGCAGCTCAGCTCTTGCCTTTAATGCCTCTGGTATGCAGTGAACGATATAAAGAGTATGAATATTCATATTATTACTTGAGACCTAGAAAATGTTACAAGCCCATTTGTAAGAAATCGAGAATCAGAACAAGCGTAGTTCAAACTATAGCTTCCTGGCTTATTATGATCACTGGGCATTCTTGAAATGGAAGTCATTTGGCCAGTGCACAAGCACCACTTACTACACTACAGCACTTGAATACTTGTACATGTGTATTTGAGGATATTGACCATCCCAACCTTTTGGTTTCACCTAAATTTACTACGACCTTGTAATGGATATCACCTAAACTCACTGTGACCTTGGACTAAAATAGACTATATTTGACTCTTCATTACATATGTTATTTAATCTTTGAATTCTTCAGTTCTTTATGACACTGGTAGCCAATGTGTCTCTGATTCTGACAAGGCTGTAAGATTTGCCTCCCTTTTGGTAGCTTGCCATACTTTGTTTATTTAGCCTGCTTATACTTTTGTTACTATATGACTGTAATATTTACTGCATACTAATACATGTATCTTTAAAAAATATATATACAATAAGAAAGTTTACACTAGTTGATGGTTCCAAAAGTGATGGCTTTTGTTACTATGAATGACACATGCGAAATAGCGCAAGCCGCTGATGGGATGGTTATATGGGATCAGCAAAACAGTGATTTAAAATTTAAGCATTCATACTTTAACGCTCAGCACATTCACATTCACAGGACCAGACTTGATTTGATCTCAACCTTGTTTTGATTTTGACTTATTAATATATTATTACTTATTATAATGGACTAATGAATCCACCCTGACAAAGTTTTCACCTCGAGCATCTGCATTCATCGAACGCAGCATCATGTAATTTTAAGATATTGCAGCAAAAATGAATTTTATTTTATTATTAATACTTTCATAGTTTTCTAGAAGATCTGTTAGAAATAACAAGTATTTATAGCCTGGTCTTCATTTCAGCCTGAGAATATTCTCCTTCAAGAAAAGAACAGCACAGCTGTGAAACTTATCGATTTTGGACTTTCAAGGAAAATTGGACCAAAGGAGGAGCACAGAGCTATGATGGGAACAGCTGAGTTTGTCGGTAAAATACTTAATACAGTTTTCATTGTTGGGTTTCATGGTGAGCTTTTGCAATTGTTTTTGTTCTTCATTGGTTGTCCATTGTCTGTCATAAGTCCTCTTTTGTCAACATTTGTCTTGTTTGACATTGGGTCATGTGGAATCTGAAAACTAGGTCACACGGTCAGATCAAAGAAAAAGCTTGTGAACACTTTAGAGGCCACATTAATTGCCCAACTAGGTGAAAAATGTGACTCAATGATATAAAAAGGCTACAATCAGGGATTGCCTTCAGTTCCAATTTGGGTAGTGTGGGCTCAGAAACTAGGTCAATTGGTAATATTAAGGAAAAAGCTTGTGAACACAAATGAGATCCCACAGTAATTGCCTAATCTTCATGAAACTTAGGCAGAACTTTTTGTCCCAATTATATCTCGGCCGAGTTATCTCTAAACTGGTTCACATGGGATCAAAAAAGAGGTCACTAGGTCAAATTGATGAACAGGCTTGTGAACACTCATGTATTGCCCAATCTTCATGAAAGGTGATTAGAAAAGTTTTCACTGAAGAAGTTCAAAACTAGGTCTTGTGGGGTCAAAAACTAGGTATCTAGGTCAAATTAAAGAAAAAGCTTGTTAACACTAGAGGCATCATTTATTCACCAATCCTAATGGAACATGGTTATATTTCCCAATTATATCTACACCACTTTTGCAACAGGGTCATGTAAGGTCAAAATCAATTACACTATGTCACAGTCTATAGAGGCCACATTTATTATCCAATCGTCATGAAATTTGGTAAGATTATTTGTCTCAATTATCTTGCATCCGAGTTCTAATCTGGGTCATTGGGGAGGGAGGAGGGTTAAATAGCTATGCAGCCAAGTCACGTTAAAGAAAGAGCTTGTGAACACTCAAGAGGTCACATTTATTTCCCAATCTTCATGAAACTTTGCGAGAACATATTTCCCGAAGACATCTTAGATTATTGAAAAATAAAAATAAACGTCTAAAAAATAATCCATTAGATACCCACCTACAATTGTTTGTTGTTTTTCAGCCCCGGAAGTGGTGAGTTTCGAACCCCTGTCTCTGGCGTCAGATATGTGGAGCATTGGTGTCATCACATACATACTGTAAGTCATTAGTCATATTCAACCAAGTAATCCATTTTTTTCCGTCTAAGCTTTTAGATGGCATCTTTCCTGAAGAATTATTTTCAAAACTCGTGTCTGAGCATTGCCAGGATTTTCTTCCTACAAAATAGTGATCTTCTCTTAAGAGGAGTAAAATTGTTGATAATATTATAACTGTTCATCTAAAATTTAAGTTTCTAAAGAATACCTTTCAGTCGAGTGCGTACAAGTATAACACATATGATCCCTGCTCCGAGAAAAAGGGGTGCATTGCATGTGTGTAAAGTGTTATCCCAGAGTAGCCTGTGCAGTATAGTATTTTTCTTTTAAAGGAAGTCTCTCATAAGCAAAAATCCAGTTTAAACATAAAGTCTCGTCCATGAGGACGACTCTATGCACATGCATAAAGCGACATTTTATCAGATCGTGGTTCATTTCTTTGCAGACTGTCGGGGGCCTCCCCTTTCTTGGGTGACAACCAGCAGGAGACGTACCACAACATCACGGCCGTGAACTATGAGTTTGATGAGGAGTACTTCAGCAGCACCAGCGAGCTGGCCAAGGATTTCATACGACAACTGCTTGTTAAGGACCCGAGGTGAGAGAAATGGGAGCTAACCTGGGGCGTGTTATCAAACGAGCCTCGTTCTTGGAAAACTGGGCTATATGCATATGCATATAGTGTTGTTCCAGATTAGCCTGTGCAGTCTGCACAGGCTAATCAGGAAAAACACTTTCTGCCTGCACTGTATTTTAGTTTCGAAGAGACCTTCTTTAAACGAAAAATTCCATAAAAGAACGAAGTGTCGTCCCTGATTAGCCTGTGTGGACTGCACAGGCTTATCTGGGATGACACTTTACACAAATGCATTTAGCCCACTTTTCCCAGAAAGAGCAATTATTATGGGAAGGCCCTTTGCAAATGGGCATTCAGGTAGATGGGCGGGTGGCACATTATTTGTTTCCTTTTGCTAAGTCACACAGTTTTCAAAGCACCAAACTTTCTGGAAATGTTCTTTGACATAAAATGGAGGCCAGCCAATTTACACCAGGCTTTTCATAGTTATTGCCATTTGTTTATTAAATCATTGCCAAATGCCAGGTTTCCATTCTCTTACTCGTACAGTTTTCGTTTTCATTGTATCATCACCATACTTTATAGATATGGAGTCCTTTTTTTACGACAGGCATGTATTTTTGTCCAGGACCTTGTTAATTTTTATAACAAATGCAAGTACATATATTGCTGTATTATACAACTGATGCTTCAAATTTAAGAAATATTTAATTATAAATAATGGAAGACAGCCCACTCCACTGCAGTAGGAATGATATGCTATTCATTCACATATTGAAATGAAAAATAATGGAAACTTTCTGTATATTTTTACTAAAAGCATTGTTCCTTTAAGAATAGGACTGCTAACATGTATATACTTTATTAGTTGGAGTGCTTTTCCAGGTCTTATTTGCATGATACCATACAAACAATATTATTTAAAAAATGTGTAATTTTATTAACATTATCAGCCAAAAAATATAAAATATAATGTCGTTAGTGTGTTTTTTTTTATAGGAAAAGGGCTACAATCAGGGACTGCCTTAGTCATCCATGGATCAAGGTATTATCTCCCTTTTGCTCTTTTCTTTTTCTATAAACCATGCTTTTATAGGTTTAAATATTATCAGTTACATGGTCCATGTAATGGTAATTGTGTTTTGGACAGTTTTTACTTTTTTATAAATGCACAAAGTCATGTAAACTGTTGACCTTTTGTCTTTGCAACTTAACAATGTACTACAGTGAATAGATGGAAAGGCTTGTTTGCTTGCAGACATTAACTAGATGACAATTACATTTGGTAAGGAGTTGCATGTCACTAATACCTGATACTGACATCAGATATCTTGTTTTAGAAATATTTCATTATTACAGAATAAATTGTTCTGCAGTGTCTTCTATGTTTTTTCATTGAACCCCTGCTTTGGATGAAGATATTCTCCACGTAATTATTTTGTTCTTTCAACAGAGTGTGCATTGTTATTCATTAGAAGTTTTTTGTGAGAAACATATCTATGTGTGCTACGCTTTTTAGTGAGAAAAAAAGCCCGAATTGCAGAATTTTACTAGCAGCTTATTTTGTTCATTCAGTGTGGTCTTAAGTTATGTTTTATTAAGAGTATTTTAACTGTTTCAGAATTGTTGAGATGTGACCTGCTTTCATGAATGTTAGAAAAGTGATTTAAATTCCATGGTCATGTCATTTTCATTTTGCATTCTGGTTTATTTTTCGATAGAAATATCATGATGCTCTGAGATTATAAAACAAATTTAAATGTTGTTTTTATGAAGCATAAAATAACAAGAGCTGTGTTTGTGAAACACAATGCCCCCTACTGCGCTTTGAAGCCGCATGGCAGCTATTTTAGAAACAAGGTTATATTTTTAATGTAAAGGTCACAGTGACCTTTGACCTAGTGACCTCAAACCATGTTTGATTGTAGATCTCAATGAGATGCATGCACATGTGAAGTTTAAAGAACAAAGACACAAGAGTTTTCATTTTATGAGCAAGGTTAAAGTTTTGGGACAGAATGACAGACAGACAGGCCAAAAACAATATACCCCCTTTTTTTAAAAAGGGGCCATAAAAATAGCTTTTATGAATATTACTATGGTGAAATAATCTTTTCCTACATATAAGACTGTGATGTCCATTTTTGGTATATAATAGGATTTTTTAAGCATTACCAAATCTTACATAATATATATACAGCAATAATAGTCGTTAGGATTTTTGCATGTAATGACTTATTAACACACTACTTACTGCATGGTAATAAAATTGCTCCATGAGATATTTATCTAGTTTTCAGTAAAACACAAATAACTAATAACTGACTTAAAATCTCATTATAAAAATTAAATGTTTCTTAAAATGGACATATTAGGTATTTTATTTGGTCTTTGAGCTTTAAGTGTTATGTACTGTTTCATTTATGCTACCATAATAGAAGATCAATTGCTCTTAATTCTTGTGTTCTCTGAAAAAACAGCATAACAGAGACAAATAAGGGAATCAGTAAAAAAAAAATGAGTAACATAGATAGAATTTTCAATTAGAACTTCAGCCATGTTATGTGAGAATAATTTCATAATGTGGTTAATTCTGCAAGTAATTTATGATCATATGTGATTGATTCGCATATGTTGTAGATATCAAATTACTGGGGAATTTCAAATGCAGTCAGTTTTCTTTTGCTAATGATTCTATAATTATGTGATGAATTGGAATTTCTTGCATTTCCCGACTGTGAAAGATTTTCAAATGAGCCTCACTCTGTGAAAAGGGGGTTTGATGCACTTTGTGCGTAAAGTGTTGTCCCACATTAGCATGTGCAGTCCACACAGCAGGGATGGCGAAATATCAAAAAACTATACTTGTCCACGGACAACCAGTTAGGAATTTTAGCTTGTACGTTGCTGAACTACACTTGTCCGTTAATGTTTATATAAATTATAAACGCATTTATTGATTAATGTAAAATAATGTGGAATAAATCAAAATGAGTATAATTTGCTTGTTTTAGTTTTAGTTGTATTTCCATGGTACTTTCATTATAGCAGTATATAATAAACATTATAAAGACTTTCTCAAACTTTTAATCTTGCAAAGCTAGTGTTTTTAAAACATGTGTTACACATAAGTATATCGTAATCTTAACAAATCAAACTAGTCCAATATTTAGTTATAGTTAATTTTCCTGTTAATCAGTACACAGTAAATTATCTGTTTCAATATAAAACTACCTTAAAGAGCGTAACGTCAAAGATACAGCATTCTCTTCGCTACAAAGTTTTCCTTCGACAGTGTATACNACCATGTTTGATTGTAGATCTCAATGGGATGCATGCACATGTGAAGTTTGAAGAACATAGACACAAGAGTTTTCATTTTATGAGCAAGGTTAAAGTTTTGGGACAGAATGACAGACAGACAGGCCAAAAACAATATACCCCCCCTTTTTTTTAAAGGGGCCATAAAAATAGCTTTTATGAATTTTACTATGGTAAAATAATCTTTTCCTACATATAAGACTGTGATGTCCATTGTTGGTATATAATAGGATATTTTAAGCATTACCAAATCTTACATAATATATTAAGCAATAATAGTCCTTAGGATTTTTGCATGTAATGACTTATTAACACATTACTAACTGCATGGTAATAAAATTGCTCCATTAGATATTTATCTAGTTTTCAGTAAAACACAAATAACTAATAACTGACTTAAAATCTCATTATGAATATTAAATGTTTCTTAAAATGTACATATTAGGTATTTTATTTGGTCTTTGAGCTTTAAGTGTTATGTACTGGTTCATTTATGCTACCGTAATAGAAGATCAATTGCTCTTAATTCTTGTGTTCTCTGAAAAAAACAGAGACAAATAAGGGAATCAGTAAAAAAAAAATGAGTAACATAGATAGAATTTTCAATTAGAACTTCAGCCATGTTATGTGAGAATAATTTCATAATGTGGTTAATTCTGCAAGTAATTTATGATCATATGTGATTGATTCGCATATGTTGTAGATATCAAATTACTGGGGAATTTCAAGTGCAGTCAGATTTCTTTTGCTAATGATTCTATAATTATGTGATGGATTGGAATTTCTTGCATTTCCCAACTGTGAAAGATTTTCAAATGAGCCTCACTCTGTGAAAAGGGGGTTTGATGCATGTGCGTAAAGTGTTGTCCCACATAAGCCTGTGCAGTCCACACAGGCTAACCTGGGACGACACTTTTCGCTTTTATTGTATTTATCGTTTAAAGGAAAACTGTTCTTGACAAAAATCCAGTTTGGGTGGAAAGTGTTGTCCCTGATGAACCTGTGCAGACTGCACAGGCTAATCTTGGATGACACTTTGTGCGCATGCATTAAACCCCCATTTCACAGAGCAAGGTTCATTTCAAATGTGATTAATTTCCATATGTTATTGATATATATAACCATATGATTTGCTTTCCACAATTGGTTGTATATCACATGTGATTTATTTCCATATGTTATTTATATAATTTTCACCATATGATTTGCTTTCCACAATAGGCTGTATCTCAGATATCTTATGTGTAAGTTCTCACTGTATCTTATGTGATTTGTTCCCCTTCAGCCCAAAGAGAAGAGACAGAAGGACTTGCGTCGGTCCTCCATCATCAACACTGAACACTTGAAGAAGTTCATCGCCAGGCAACGATGGAAGGTGATTGGAACGTTTTTCCTAGTAAATGAGCTGCGTTCTGGGAAAATAGGGCTTAATGCATGTGCGTAAAGTGTTGTCCCAGATTAGCCTAGGAAGTCCGCCCAGGCTAATCAGGGACGAGACTTTCTGCTTTTATGGAATTTTTTGTTTAAAGGAGGTCGATTTTGAAACGAAAAAATTCAGTGTGTGCGGAAAGTGTCGTCCCTAATTAGCCTGTGCGAATTGCAAAGACCAATTAGGGACAAGACTTTACGCACATGCATTTAGCCCAGTTTTCCCAGAACGAGGTTCAAATTACTGGCTTGGTAACAAATGCACAAGGCAAATTTCCTTTTTAGCTGATCTGGATTTGTGGGTTGTCTTGTGCTCTGATTCGTGTGTGTGTGAAAACATTGTTATTTGATTAGATGAGTTGTTTTTCTATGCATATTCTATGAGAACTGCTTCTGATCTGTCACAATATTATATTAAAAATATTTTCAATATATTATACTTCTTTCTAACAAAATATTCAATATGGAGCCACAAATCAATTGAAACATTTTAATTCGCTAAGCAGATTGTTACAAATAAAGCATGAGTTTAGCTCGACAGATACATAACACTCTCGCCCAGTGTTTAGGGTTTCATTTGTTCTCTTGTGGTTTTTCTCAATAGTCAAACATTACTCTTAAAAATGTTGTTAAATGCTTCTCAAATTGAGCCTCGCTCTGGAAAAATGGGGCTTAATGCATAAGCTTAAAGTGTCATCCTATATTAGCCTGTGCAGTCCGTACAGGCTAATCAGGGACGACCCTTTCCGCTTAAACTGGATTTTCTCTTTAAACGAAAAATACCATAAAAGCGGAAAGTGTCGTCCCAGATTAGCATGTGCAGACTGCACAGGCTTCTCTGGGATGACACTTTACGCACATGCATTAAGCCCAGTTTTCCCATAGTGAGGCTCAATTAATGTCTATGGCCATGAAAAGGAACAGTTTGCAAGACTTAGTATCATGTATCGTGATTGCAGAGGTCCATGAGGATAGTTTCGATGTGTAACCGCCTGTCACGAAGCATGCTGCTCCGGAGAATGCACAGCACGGACACGCTGGGAAGTTGTTCTGAAGAGGTGAGTCCCCTTAACCCTTTACCTCCCAGATACGCATTCTGACCCGTTTGTAGTCACTAAGAGATTCAAATTTAATAAAAGATCCTTCTTAATAGATTCAAATTTTAAAGGCTTCATTACGTTACCAACCCAAAGACACTGATGAGCAGCAAACAGCATTAAACCTGAACAGACTGCGAGTTACTTGCAGGCTGTTATGTTTTTTGCATAAAGCAGTTTTCACCTTGCTTCTGAGCGAGAAAGGGTAAAACCAAATTACTGTTGTTGTTGTTGTTGTTGTTGTTGTGATCCTTTGTCAAGCCTTAAAGAGTTGTTTTTGCAGTTTCACTGAGTATGTTACAACCTGGTTAGTTCATGTATAAGTTTGAAACAAATGATAATATTATATTTCTTTATTTAAAATTGAAGATATAAAAACCAATTGGACCAATTTTATAATTTTCTTTGTTTTTCTCTATGTTAATGTTATGGAAAGCTTGTATTTATAAACCCCTAGCTTAAATAAACACAGAATCAAACGAGATTTTGTTGTATTTGGATAAAAAATATTAAGGTATCAATTTAGGAAATTACCCTGCTTGTTATATTATTTGAAAATTCCTTAGTAATATAGCATTGGATCATGGGAATGTTGACTGTGTAACAAGAGCTATGGCATTTTACCTCTGTTGTACTTGCCTGTAGACCACTCTGTTGTACTTGGCTACACTGTATTGTACAACTTGTCTCCCCTTACTCACTCTTTCAGCTTTTGAGTACAGTGAGTACTTTTGACTTGTTTGTCACTGAGGTATATCCAACATAGAGACACTGTGTATGGTGTAGGGAGTGTGCTTTCAGCAATGCTGGTGACGCAGATAGGTCTGCGCATGTATGAGCCTTGCTCTGGGAAAACCGGGCTTGATGCATGTGCGTAAAGTGTCGTCCCAGATGAGCCTGTGCAGTCCGCACAGGCTAATCATTGACAACACTTTCCGCCTTTATTTGATTTTGGCTAAGTATGGACTAACTTTTAACAAAAATACCATAAAAGCCGAAAGTGTCGAACCAGATAAGCATGTGCTTATCTGGTACGACACTTTACGCACATGCATTAAGCCCGGTTTTTCCAGAGGGAGGCTCATATGCAATGTATCGCAAGTAGTCACAATGTAAACATCACAACATAAAGGTGCTTACATATGTATGCATTGCGTGTGAAAACATCAAACATCATTATAATAAGTGTTCATCACTACATTTAGCAGCATTTATTTCATACTTAACATGTAAATTTTAAATCAATTGAGCTGCATGGCTTTTTGTTGCGGAAAAGTCAGCGTATCTATCTGTTGGTATATATGTACATATATATATAAACATATAGTAACATAACATGTGCATTATTGATTGTCTTTCACAATACATGTACTGTGAGCTTGCACTTGCAATATTGTTATATCAGATACGGAGTATTGTCAATTAACATTTGTTTTCCTGCATTGTCTTGGCAGTGCAGTCTCCAGTTTGTGAATTATATTTACATACTTATTTGCATCGGACTACTCTTTTTATCACGTTTTCCAAGTTCAAGGTTTTTTCCACCAAAACATACCTGTCATGTGATACATGGCATATTTTTAAAGACCTTAATGAAGATTTCTGTTCATCAGCATTCAGCTGGTTTGCAATGAAGGCTTCTATTCTGTTCACCAAAATCACACAAAAAATGGATCATTTGGGTACAGATTCTCAATCTTCAAATCATAATCAGTGTGGTCTGAAAACGATCCAATTTGTTCGCTTGAATTTTGATTGATAGTCAAGTTGTTTTACAAAATGAATATTGTTCGGTCTGATAAGATGAACAGTTAAAGTTGAATTTTTACTGATAGACGTGTTGTTTCACTCGAGATTTGGTCACAGTTTGACTGCATGAGTTGGATGCTTAGCACTCTGGGATGATCACAATCACAGGTACGAACTACACTACCTTATATTTTCTGTTTAAAATGGTGTCACACTTTGTTTGCAGAGTGAACAAATGGTCTAAAACTCATAAACAATCACAAATCCTTTAATCTTGTTTCTAACCCTGTCTTGAATGTTGTATACAATAATGTATTCTTTATTAATCCTGCATAATTGTAAGCTGTACATTCATGTATTTTCAACTTAAGGGGGATATATTCAATTCCTGTTTATTTACTAGTATATCATTCTATCTTGTGTACAAAAAAACTTTTCTGATCTCAATCACTTTAATTTCTTGAATTATTAAAAAATATGTCTCCCTTTTACTGGTCTAACACAATAAGGCACGATCTTTTCAGTTGTAGCCAGGTAGCTTAACTTGACTTGATGATCTAATTGGTCCTAGAAAATACTAGAATTTATAAGTGAAAGTTTGTAATGTTTTCAGAGTGACGAATCCATGGAAGACTCACTGGAAATTTTGAAAGTAATTGGAGCCAGTAAAGAATTTGAGAGCGCAGCAGATGAGATACAAGATGATGCTGATGTTAAAGACAAGCAAAACAGTAAAGATGCTGTTGCTGTTGACAATGGAATGATGAATGCTATGAGCAAGGATACCTTTAATGTTGATATAAGTGTGGATCAGCCAACATTTACAATAGAAAATGAAGTGTGTGTAAGAGTCTATGATAGTGAAATGGAAGAGATCATGGGAAGTGAAGAATTGGTCCAAGATAGTAAAGCTGACTTGATAAAACAAGGTGATACGGAGCAGAGAAAAGAGATGTTAGCTGATTGTAGATCAGAATATCTCATCAAATCAGACAATCCTGTGAAACTGAGGGATGGAACAAAATTATCCATAAGAAAATACAAAGGATGCCGTAGATCTTTGATCGCTGACATGAGAAATTCCCATATTGTAAGCCAAATTTATAAAGAAGCTGAAGAAGAAATTGGCCCTTCAAATGCTTTCGTTCAAACAAACCTGGAAGATGAATCCATGGTAGCTGCTTCCGTTGAGATTCCAAGTGAAATCAACAAAGATAGTAAGGAAGATGGTAATGAAAGCAATGACACAGCAATTGAATGCGAAGTTCATTATCAGGAAGATGAGGAACTGAAGTTTATTCCGAACAAAATTGTGGCTGATGCTCTCCATAAAGCCTTTCTGATTGTCAGTTTTAATGAACCTGTCATTTGTAATGAACCTCATGTAGTTACTGCAGTTTCATCTGACATTAAAATGAATGGTAAAGAAGGAAATAAATCAGGAAAGGATAATGTAAAAAAGGATATGACTGAGTGTGTGATAAAAATAAATGAATTTCAAGCCGATGATAACAGTGATAACTATAGGTCCCAACAGAGGATTGTTGGCCTGGCAGAAGATAGTGTTAATGATGCTATTACCAGAGCACTGGAAGTAATAAAAAAGGAATTAGAATGTGAGAATCATGATGACGCAAATTTTGATACTACTGATGTGAACGTACTGGCAGAACATATTGTTAATGATGCTATTACCAGAGCACTGGAAGTAATAAAAAAGGAAGTAGAATGTGAGAATCATGATGACAAATTTTTTAATGCTAATGATGTGAACATATTGGCAGAACATATCGTTAATGATGCTATTACCAGAGCACTTGAAGTAGTAGACAAGCAAGTAGAATGTGAGAATCATGATGACAAAAATCTTGATGCTTATGATGTGCCAAATTTACAAGAATGGACTGAACTCAGGGAAACCAAACATGAAGGTACTGAGACTTTCAATTCTTTATTGGAAGTTGGAGAAGAGCGCAAAACAGATAAGGTTAATAACATACTGTCATTCTGCAGTTTTGACTTCAATGAACTGGATTTTGTAACAGAGAGCATTCAAGGAAAGATACAAAGTGCCAAAGAACTTGTAGAGACAACTGCTGAGGGCAGTGATTTGATAGGTAAGGAAACTGTTGAACTAATTGTGAATGGCAGGCAAGAAATACTTGCAAAGCAAATAGTAAGTCATGTTATAAATAAAGCTGTGGAATGTTTTCAATCTGAAAATGTTGAAAATAAAATGATTGTGCCTAAGTTGCACTTGTCAAGATATGCAGGGAACAAGGAAGAAGAAGAGTCAAACACGATAAGTAAGTCTGAAGGTGAATGGGGG
Source organism: Dreissena rostriformis (assembly GCA_007657795.1). Lineage (NCBI taxonomy): Eukaryota > Metazoa > Mollusca > Bivalvia > Myida > Dreissenidae > Dreissena > Dreissena rostriformis. The sequence continues at coordinate 29,646 of VMBQ01004806.1, forward strand.
CAAATTACCGATACCGATTTTCTAATTGCAAAAGTATTAGACCCTTTGAAACTAGCATATTTTGAAGTGATGAACTCACAAGCAGATACAATGTTGCCTGCAGAACACCATACACATTATGAAGCAGATATGCCTAAAGAACACCATACAAATTATGAAGCTGATATTGAAAGTGAGGATAACATTGAAGAATCTTTTAACAGTGATGGAAGGTCCAAAAAGTTCACCTTGCAGCCAAGATCACAGGATAGTTGGGAGAAGTTAATGAGGGATTCAACATTGAAAAAGTCAGAGAAAGAATCAGTGAGGAAATCGCAGACGAGGAGAAAGTTTCGAAAATGTTGGGAGATGGAAGACTTTAAACCAGGGCAGTGTGAAATGATCGAAATGCAGGTTATCCATAACACGGATTGAACATAGACCAATCATTCTGAACAATCATTTAGCCACTTTTAATCTTTTATCAAGTTATCTATACAATCGTCTTGTTACGTACACCTTTCCTATTGGTTATATATTCATGATTTTATTTTTTTTCTTAAGCAGAGCAAAATTTGGTAATTGTTGTTCAACATGCCATTTAAAGGATGCCTTTTACATTAAAGAGCGTGGTGCTCTATACCTAAAAAAAAGTAGTTTTTCTATTTATTTTTTAACTGTTCAACATTCCATACATAGTTATTAAACTTAAATATGACTATAAATACTTAATACAACATGCATCATTATTTCACTTTTTTGTTATGTTCATTGTCATTTTTCTTTAAGTATGTACAAATGAAAGATTGTACAAATGTTGTGCCTGGGTTCCAAATTGTCCACACCTATTACACAGGTGAGCAATAAAGGCCATCTTGGCACTCTTGTTTATTAAATATGTTTAAAACTTTCATGTTAAATGAGATATCTTTCATGAGCATTGTAGTATTGTGATTTGTGTTTCACTTGTCATATAATCAAAATCAATAACTTTCATGATCTTATTTAAACGTTTTATCTATCTTCTACGCATTAGAATGACCTCTAGTGTTCTCAGGTTACTTATGTATTCATATGCATCAACATGATCATATAAATGTATTTATTAATCTAAAATAAAGTAATATCTTGTTATAAGTATCAATTCCTATATTCTATAACATGAACCTTTGTGTTTGTAATTATTTAAGTTTAAAAACTGAACAAGATATGCAGAGAAAATGCAGACGTCAACGTTGCTTGTTCCAAGTCATGCTAAGCTTACATTTTTAGCTCACCTGAGCACAACGTGCTCATGTAGAGCTTTTGTGATCGCCTTTTGTCCGTCGTCCGTTGTGCATTGTGCGTTGTGCGGCGTCAACATTTGCCTTGTTAACTCTCTAGAGGCCACATTTATTGTCCAATCTTCATGAAATTTGGTCAGAAGATTGGTCTCAATGATATCTTGGATGTGTTCGAAAATGGTAACGTTTGCTTGAAAAACATGGCTGCCAAGGGGCGGGGCATTTTTCCTTATATGGCTATATATGGCTATAGTAAAATCTTGTTAACACGCTAGAGGCCACATTTATTGTCTGATCTTCATGAAACTTGGTCAGAAAATTCTTCCCAATAATATCTTGGACGAGTTTGAAAATGATGCCGGTTGGTTGAAAAACATGGCCGCCAGGGGGCGGGGCATTTTTCCTTATATGGCTATAGTAAAACCTTGTTAACACTCTAGAGGCCACATTTATTTTCCGATCTTCATGAAACTTGGTCAGAAGATTTGTCCCAATAATATCTTGTTATCTCAGGTGAGTTCGAAAATAATTATGGTTGCTTTAAAAACATGGCCATAAGGGGCGGTGCATTTTTCCTTATATGGCTATATACACTACGTCTAGCGCGATTTCTGCCATCCACCACAGTCCCACCGTGGACAATTTTTTGTGAGCGTGGAAAATCACCGAGATCTTAACGTGTTTTCATCATGATAGATCGCATCTACAGTGGCTGAGCACCACGGGCATATTTGGGAAATAGATCCCACGGTGGACCACCGCGATCGCGGTGGACCACCATGGCCTCGGTGGTTCGCAGTGAAATACAGGTAAATGTGATTGGACATGTATATTTCGATATTGCAGACCAGCGCTTCCAAACGCTTTAAAAAGTTAGAAGTCCGCTTGTATTTCAATATTTTAGTTAACCCTACCATATGTGTTGATTGCTGAATACTTACATGTTCCAACTCTATCCATTACACTATATCCTATATAAAAACGATTTCTATTTTCAAAACCAACATATGACCGATATGAAGAAACGGACCCAATGTGTTTAAAAATTTCATTAACGTCCGCCAGTTTACGCATGTGCATATACAAAATGAATTCTTTGATGGGGGAATTCCCATTGAACATGCGTGAATCAAGTGACAGGTCTAGTGCGAGCATCGAGAACATATTTAGTGAAAACGAACAATCAACGAGTGAATTTAAATTTAGATTTAACCGAAATTAAAACATCTCATTGTTCTCTGCGCTACAAGGTTTTTATGCGAAATTTATACATGAACACTTTCCATGCTGGTAACGCGACGCTATACATACAAGTACATGTACACTTTTCGCGCGCTTTTATCGGGACAATGGTCGTCAACACTAAATTTAATGATGCTCATTTGAGAATTAAACAAAACACGGACCAACACCGCTCGTGCTTCGATATGATTCATTTTTCCCGAGAGTGTGAATAATAAATGGATGTATACATCACATTCTTCATCATTATTTTGTAAGAAAACAAGCGTTTTATTCGTATTGTAATACGGCACATATGTGCAATAAATAGACATACATATACATGTATAAAAAATCATATTTATAACATAATCAGTACATGTATTTAAATGCATGTTTATAATATAAATAATAAAAAGCTTGTCAGCGTTGTTACTATGTTCCTTATTTTCCCAAAACCATATTCTTGGTGGTATCTGAAATAAAAGAGTAAAACAGTTTTAAAAAAGCTAAATGTGAAATTATGACTCGTTAAATTCACCGCGATTTCTTAACACCACTTCTTATCGATACATTATAAATTTGATATAAATTGTATTTACTCAATGCACAACATTATTGTAACACAATAAGTAAATTAATATTTACCATAATATTATGATTTCTTTTTATACGTTATTTTACATACACATGTACAGTACTGTATGTTTCAAAATGAACTTGTTATTGAACAAAGAACAGGTATAGACATAGTCACTGGCCAACATGACAACTGATCTTTTCGCATGACTATGATATTAAAATATCGCGGAATTTCATACTTACTGCGGATGTCTCGAATTGGTACATGTACATTTGTTCGATCCAATACATGTAACAAAAGAAACAGGAAATCACAAAAATAGTTTGATATCAAATTACATGTACATGTTACATGTTTGTATGTAATTGTTGGCGAGTTAAATATGTACACAAACGAGCAAGGGTTTGAAAGGTTAACAAAAAACGAATCTTTAATTAAGAAGAACAAGGGAAACTTCATGCAGAAACAGTTGAAACAAAACCTGAAGCACGAAACGCAAACTATACTCACGCTCGATGTAAGACATGTCAATAATTCTGTAAAGAGGGCAAACACGAGAGAAAAGAGTTGAACATTCGGTGATTTTATTATGAAGTTCATGTACTACATGTACATACAAAGTTTAAAAAACAACATTATACGATCTGCAATGTGAATGAACATGTCCATTTCGATATTGCAGACCGTACATGTGTATAGTATTGTTGTTCCACATGTATTTCACCGCGAACCACCTAGACCGTGGTGGTCCACCGTGAGATCAATTTCCCGATAACGCCGAGACTGACACCGCAATTCGCCACGGTGACATCACTGTGTTCAAATGTGTATCTCGGTNGACGAAGTAGCAATTAATGATGTTAATGAGCCTCACTCGGAGCAAAAAGGGGTTTAATGCATGTACGTAAAGTGTCGTCCGAGATAAGCCTGTTCAGCCCGCACAGGCTAATCAAGGACGACATTTTTCGCTTAAACTGGACTTTTGCAAATAAGAGACTTTCTATAAACGAAAAAAAATATATAAGTGGAAAGTGTCGTCCCTAATTAGCCTGTTCGGAAAGCATAGGCCACTCTCGGACTATACTTTACACACATGCACTAAACCCCCTTTTCACAGAGCGAGGCTCAAACACATGTATTAGTAAGCGTGCACGGAAGATTACACACAGAAACACATATTTGATTGCAAAAACAATTCGGAGATTAGAATAGCAATTGTTATTTCTTGTTAAACGAATAGTTCAAGATGTTTTCCGGTTTTGGTAAATTTTGTAGAGAAATATGGAGTGTCTTCAAAACAGACGATCTCTTAAATGTCGGCAACTTCAACTGACTATTTTGAAGGCGGGCGTGGCTGGAATGTGTATACCAAGCATTTAGTGTAATAACGAGCTTCGTTTGGCATGACCTAGTTTTCCGTTATCTAAATAACTGTCAAGAACGTTGTCGTGAATAGAGAGAACATATCGAGAATGCAAGGTTTGTGTCGAGATGGATAAAGGTTATCTGGTGAGACTTAGAAAAAGAAAAAAAGGCGAGCTTTAGCGAGCCCTAATTTCCTTTTCGGGCCGAACCCGATAAACTTTCTCTATCTCGGCACCAACCATATATTCAATTTATCCTGCATCATTTTAAATTATGCCATTAACACATTTTATCAAAGACAAATTATTAAGTAACATAACAAACTAGTTGGTCCGGCCTCTTACATGAACACAACATTCCTGACCACCGAATAACTACTGATTGTGCCACTTAAACTAGTTCCACATTAAACTGTTCCTTTTAGTACTTTCCTATTGAAAATCTGAGAAGAAATAAAAAACGAATAGAGAATGTAATATTTTTATTGTTAGAAATTGAAAATAACATGCAACAGCAAAACAAAAACTCAATTTCATTTGAACATTAAGTTTAAAATTAAGTCTACAACAACGTATATAAATAAAAAGTGATCCACAAATCAACAAAAGAATCGAACCTAATTATAATTACACGCAGCACATTATTTAAGACAATTACACTATCGATGGCAGCTAAAACTGTTCTTTTTATAAGATTGATGACACTATTCAAGCTTTGCATGACTCAGGAGTAAAACACAACTCATTTTAATATAAACGACACGCTTACCTGAATGACAACATCATTCCAATGCGTGCAACAATAAAGCTACATCGATATATACTCCATTGTATTTGTGACAGAAACACTATCCGAAATACATTTTTGATTCGTTCCATGCTTTAAACTAATATTTTACTGTTAGAAAACCACCACGTCCAAATTGTTTTCCCTAAAATGTTTCGTCACAGAAATGAATTCATACGAGATACGTCATAAATTGCGTTATCAACTGAACGAAAATAAAAATACGGAAAGCTTGGTCTGTAATATATTTTTAAAATGAAACAAAATATGTTGATATGTAACGTATACGATAAAATACTCAGAGCGTTTGTTGTGGCATATATGCTGCGTCTCAATAAATTTCAAAGATCAAATACTAGAAAATGTAAATCTGCTCGTAGGAATACGTACTGACGGTAGATCACGGTCTAGTTAATTCGATCACTGCTTTATTAGGTCACTTTGCAACAGAGGCAGGATAAATAGAGAAAACAGGGTTGATGCCGAGATTGAGAAAGTGTATCCGGAGAAATTTTATCCGGTGAAGCTTTGAAAAAGAAAAGGGCAATCTTTATTCTTTTCTCAAGCTGATCGAGGAAAGTAGATAATACAGAAGGTCTATTTGCCAATAAGCTATGGTAACATATATCTCATTTACTTTATTTTAAAGAGAGTACGCATTATTTTGTCAAATATTTATGAATTTATATAAAATGTGTAAAAAAACTTATAAATATATTTCGATATTAATTAAAATAAAGGTTAAGAAGAACATGTGTCGAAAAATGCGGAATAAGCCAGATATTTAAATCTGAATCGAAAATTTCTTCCAGCCGAATTTGCTAGCATATGTATCATGCATGTACGATGTGAATCTAAATTTAGTTTAAGTGCAGATTCGTTCATACGACACAAAAACACAATTTTGTTTCCTAACAAATACGAGTAAAGGTGTCGGCATCGGCTTTAACCAGCGCTTACTTGTCTTTGCTGCATCTTATGAAATTCGTCTTCAATGTTTAATTTTTCTTGCCTATTTTGTATAATTGTAACATATTTTTTATCAATATATTACAATTTAACACATATAAAAATCGTGCATACTCACTTTAATATAGAATTTTTATTAATTTCAAGTCCAGCGATTAAACCTATGAAAAATATCATGAGTAACAATGGTATCGTCGTCTGAACCATAAACAAAAGCAATATATATTCAGTACAAAACAACAGTTACACAACACTATTAACGCCATTAAGCCTGTCGATTATAATTCCCTGAGGTAGGTAGTCAATAATGTAATGCACCAGTAGTCTATCAGACTATCGAATCATGCTTCAAACTATTTACATATATAGTAGGGATGTCAACACATGCCAAAATGCGTATCCAGATATTCGTGAATTATAAGCATGTTCGTAACATCAGCATATGCACATACATACAGCACATTAAAATACGTTTTCATAAAGAAGAAAATGTGAAATTCAAATAATGTATGTCATTATGGCTGTACATTAAATGCAAGTATCATAGATTTTAACTAGGCGTATAATTTGTTGCGTGTGTGTGGTATAAGGTAATTAATTTCGACGGTTAAGCATCGATACATTTGATTTATTCTGTAAATTATTAGAGAACTATCTGTTTTTCTCGAAGTGCACATTTAATTAACATAATAGATGATGGCATAGTGTTGTTGAATGGTTGTTCTGTATAGCAAGTAAGCGTGTCTATCATACCTCTTAACACGAGTAGAAAACCGCCTACAGATGCCTTTAACATGTGTTGATATAATAAATTTACATGCATAACAAGGTGCCCTTATGTAAAAAATGGAAATTAATATAAAAAAAATATTAAAAAATACGAACATTCAGATACTTGCACTGTATGCAAGTATTCGATTATGCGAATATTCGATGACCTCCCTAATATACACCTAAGGTTAAACATTGCCTCTACGAACTGCATAGTGGCCTCCTTCGTTTTTTGGTTTACGTGTCGATCTTTGCTGTCTATGTTTCATTGCAACTGCGTCGATTTGCATTTGATCGAGCGAAAAAATAATTACAAATTAACGAGCAATTGGACAGTCAAGTTTTGATTAATGTAGTCACTTGTAAACCCATAACGTGAGTGTTGCGCAACTAATTTTAATTCATCCCTCTCTAAATTCGCAAACATTCCATACTTTTCTACATTTTAAATACAATTTCAAAATTATTTTGTGGTTCCGTAGAACGATTGGACAACTTGCGATACCCTCTGAGTTCCTATATTTGTTGTGACACCTTCACGTTGCTCACTTAGATTTAGAAAAAGTGGGGGGGGGGGCACCTTATTATTGAATCTTTGATATTGAAAAGTACATCATTTGCCAAGTCTACATTAACCGACTGTCTACGAACATGGTTTCGGCAACTTAAATGCATCTTGCCGACTTGAAGCCCATCGGCTTACAAACTTAACATCTGTAAGCTTTAATTCCTAACAGAACACGACAGGACACTGGTTCCTAGCGGTCAGCAACTTGGGTGAAGTCACAACCAGGCAATACGGGGTGTTGGAAGGTGGTGGGAGAATTTTAAGGAATGTCAAAGAAAATTCGGATAACCAAATATCCGGATACTTAAGTGTTAGTAATCGGAGGGTATTTTAATATCCGAATGTTGGTAGAACATTTAAAAAGTAACATAATATTTCTCTTTCTCTCTGTTGCATAAGGACACCATGTTGTACACGTACATTGATTAAATCAACACAGGTTAAGGGCCTCTGTAGGCGGTTTTCTACCAAGACGTATTATAGACACGTTTACTTGCTATACTAAACAACAGATCAACAACAGTGGTGCTTTTACACCAAAGTTGTGTTGACAGAGCTTTTAAACAAACACTATGACATCATGCTAATTAAGGGCGCATTTCCTGCAAATTTAAAGTTCGCTACTTATTAACAGAAGAATTAAACAAATGTCTCCATGCTCAAACGTCAAAATTATGTTACTTAGACAAGACACCAATTATACGCTTAGTTAAAATTTATAATCCTTGTATTTAATTAACAGTCATATTGTCATACCACACGCAACGCAAAACGTTACTTGTAATTAATGTAAAGTCATCAATTTAACTCAAACTTTTTTTATGAAAACAAATTTGAATGTGCTGTTAAAGCACACGCTGTACCTGTGATTTTATTGGATATTTTAGTAGTAATTATATTTATAAATGACGTTTGATAATTCATCTATATATAGTATTCGGATATAACATACGAAACTCCGGATACGTATTATGGCATTCGTTAACATCCCTAGTACATATTTTAATAGTTTGAAGCATGATCCGATAGCCTGATTGACTACTTGTGCATTAATTTATTTACTATATATATAGCGAATTAGTATCGACGCGCTTAATTGCGTAAATAGTGTTGCATATAGTTTGTTTTGTACTAAATATCGGATTAATATTGCTTTTGTTTATGATTCAGACGATGATAGCATCGTTGCTCGTTGTATTTTCCCTATGTTAATTGCTGGGCTTGAAATAAAAGAAAATGTTCTATATTTAAACAAGTTAATGCAATATCTGTTACCGTAGCTCATTGGCAAATAGCCCTACTGCTTGATACAACCGTTTTGTTTCTACACACCTCGATCAGCTGGGGGCAAGACTAACAAACATCACATCTGTCACAAACGACATGACTGTTCAATTTCATAGAAATTATATATTGTTACAGACGGACGCTTTCGTGCAATTGCAAGAGAAAATTCACGTGGAAATAACAAATGTTTGCTCAATACGAAAAACTTGGTCGTGTCCAACGAAGCTCGTTATAACACTTAATGCTTGGTATACACATCCAAGCCACGTCCGCCTTCCAAATAGTCGGTTGAAGTTGTCGACATTTAAGGGATCATCTGTCTGGTAGACATTCCATATTTCTCTACACAAATTACCAAAACCGAAATGCATCTTGAACTTCCACTTTTAAAAGAAATACCAATTGACATTGTAATCTCCTAATTGACATTATAATCTCCTAATTGTTTAATAGAAATACCAATTGACATTCTAATCTCCTAATTGTTTAAAAGAAATACCAATTGACATTCTAATCACCTAATTGTTTAAAAGAACTACCAATTGACATTCTAATCTCCTAATTGATATTCTAATCTCCTTATTGACATTCTAATCTCCTAATTGTTTTTACACGCAATTTTTTTTATTAGTTTCTGTGTTTTATCTACCCTGAGAACGTAAGAAATAAACATTGAATGGCGTAAAGAAACCAGTATTTAATGTACGTACATGTGCATTACATTTGACTTAAATCCTCCATAGAAATCAAATTCACCTAACTAAATATATATTGTTTTCAATATTCCTTACAACAGGTGCAGAAAATAAAGGTTTGTATTCACAACGTAATTCAGATCTTATTCATAATAGTGAAGGTATTTATTAACATAAAACAACTTTTTCTTTGTGTAATAGTCAATATCAACCTTGTGACATCAAATTTACCCTTCATTAACATCTGTATTAAGGCGTGTTTCCGCCTAAATTCCAGGCAATATTTAAGTTATAGAAAAGGTCATGGTCAAAATTTATAAATTCACCAACAAAACACTAGCCTGAATGAAGCTTGTGCGAAAACAATGCATTTAAACAATTCGTCATCTTAAAGGGACTGTACACCATGAATGACGAAAAAAGAAAAGTTCTAAAATACCGTATTTTTTTTACAATTATTAGTTTATATTGATTAAAATATCACAACTGGTATATTACATTACTTGAAAAAAGTTCATATTTTCAGTATATTCGGTAATAAAATTTCGTTGTGAAATCGCGAAAATAGGTGACAAAACGATATACACACTATAAATAACGCAAGTAGATTGATCATTTTATATATAAAATATATACAATTCACTACGCATGCACAATTTGCATTCGTGGGTTACCACATGACGATACTGATCAATCTACTTGCTTTATGTATAGTTAACTGGTAGTTACCTGGTATGCATACCCAGTAAAAATAAATAAATTCAAAAATAAAGTAAAAATAAAAAAACATCTTTGTTCAAGTAATTTTGTATACCAGTCGTGATATGTTAATCAATATAAACTAATAATTGTAAAAAATACGGTATTTTAGAACTTTTCTTTTTTCGTCATTCGTGGTTAACAGTCCCTTTAACATAGACATCTCACTTAAAACGTACTGATGCATCATTCATGTTCACCTCCTGAAAAATGTAGGCATCCTTTTGTTTTGATTGTTTGACATGCAAAACAATTGAAAAGTCCATGTTAAATATGCATCAATACTGAAACAAGCCGTAATACAATAATAATTATACACCAATGGAAGTCAGTTATCTGAAACGTAATATTCAAAGTGGTCACAACTGCTTATGCCAGATTTTATTAAAGTCGCGAATCTCTTAATTACATCTTTGTCAAGGTGTTTCAAGCTCTGTTGTCCTGAGATGAAATCAGCGAAATATAACACAACAAAACGTTATAGAATCTAATCGAACAGAACATAAAAACAAGTAACCATTTAAATGGGTTATTTTGTAAGTCGGTATTATGCCGATTGGAAACTTTGTATGCTAAGTTATTATTCCATTCGCACAAGCGTTTTCTCAACTGAAACATGTGTTGCCGGCCTAACTACACTCAAAGGCACAATTTGATTCTATCGAATTAATAAATCGGTTCTGGAGAGAAAATAATTACATGCATTTACATAAATAAATATCTAATACAATTTACATATTTTAAAGACAAAACAAACACCGACTAGCGAAAATGCATGGCGGATTGCATTTCAGCTATAATAAGCTATTTACATAATTACAAATTCGCAACGGTAATCGTCACTAATAATTAATAATTAATACACAAAATGGGTTAAGGTATCTTATAAAATACACAGCATGTTTACCTGCAGGAATTACTATTATCCTTCACAAACAATATTAAATACTCGCCGATATCTATGGCCTCCCTTCGCTCATGATCGAGATGTGTTCGAGATGTGTTCTTCCTAAGCGACTAAACTAGTAATATATAGGGTGTGTTTTTCCTAAAATATATATTTCAGGACTGTAATAACAGGTGTAAAAAATAATAAGATATCATCACAAAAATCTGTAAAACGGCGCTTCCTGATTGACATAACAATGTCATGTCAATCGAATTATTGAAGTAAACGTGCTAAGCCTGTCTCATAAAATTAAAAACTATTACCAGTGCTATTGTGTTAATGAGATGCGATCACAAAGAAATTGAGCAAAGTACAGATTGCGGCTTAAATTAAGTTGCTGTACTGAGTGATTTATTGGTTATAATATACACTTTTTAATAATACAACAGACCAGCCCTTGTTCTATGGCTACAAGTTTATTACAGAGCATCACTCCTTGCACGTGGGTACAGCGATACACAATAAATGATTGAGTAAACGCTCGCGCTCAAACGACACAAATCCATTAATTTAAAAGCATTGTACAAAGAATAAATCTGCACACTTTAATTACCTCGACATTTATTCTTCCGCAATTTAAATAAGCTGTTAAACGACACAATTATTTTACCGTGCAAGGTTTTGGGAGTGCACTAATACTTGTCAATAAAATTACTAGTAGTTGATTTGATTAATTTCAGTAGGAAATAGCTTTGCTTCACTTTTTGCATCAAACTGTCCGTTCATTAACTGTTTTATTAGTTAGTTTTTCTGTCAAACAAGTGTCTACATGCCACAGAATAAATCATCATCATCATCATCATCATCAGCATCATCATCATCATCATCATCATCATCATCATCATCATCATCATCATCATCAACAACATCATCATCATCATCATCGTCATCATCATCATCGTCATCATCATCATCATCATCATCCTTATCATCATCATCATCATCATCACCATCAACATCGTCATCGTCGTAATCGTAACCATCATAAGCAACACCTTCATCATCATCATCACCATCATCATCAGCATGATCATCATCATAATTCCGTTGACCGGTCTGGTCGTTTGGGGCAAATAAAGGACGACTAGACAGAGATCCTCCGCCAGTCAGGTCTGTTGTGAGTGGCTGAAAGTAGCTCAACCATAGGGAGGGACTTCGACTCTTTTACATTGCCCATCTAGCTTTCGTTCTGGCTTCTTTATGGCGACCTCCCTATCGTGCCACGTGGAACAGTCTTGCACAGAGAGTCGTGCCTGGTGACGAGTCCAAACCAAGCCAGCTTTTGTCGTTTGACGGTCGCCAGAAAGGGCTATCGTGGGCCAACAAGTGTTGTTGTCATGTTCCGGACGTACTCGTTGGTCCTGCGCTCCAAATAGGAGATGCGGTGCAGTCTTCGGAAACACTTGTGTTTTAATGCCTGTTTCCTTTGTTCTATGTGCGCGTGAAGCGTCCAGGTCTCGCAGCCGTACAGTAGGATTGAGACTACGAGGGATTTGTGGGGCCTTACTTGGCATAGAAGCTGACGTACTGCGCTCGCCGTGGCAAGTCTTATTTGAACCTCAGCGGTACTGGTACAATCGTTTGACAGGTTTGCTCCCAAGTTTTAGAAGCTGGTGACTTCTTCCAGCTTCTCGCCGTTCATGGTGATGTCTGAACTGGTTGTGTTCTTGACGTTCACCGTGCTCTTCAACTTTTCCGTGCTGTTCTCCATCCCGTATGTTCCATCTCTTTCATATAGTCTGTTGGTGAAGTCTTGAAGTTCACTGCTGGTGCCATCCATTAGGTCTATCTCATCAGCGAATCTTATGTTGGAGATGGGTCAGCCACTGTTGGAGATAGAGGTGTGGTGGATGTCTAGGTTCTCCCGATAATCTTCTAATGGAAAAGGATAAATAGGACGGGGGAGAGCAGACATCCCTGACGGACGCCCACTGATGTCCTGAAGAAGTCCTGAGAGTTGTGGGTCAGATGAGAACCAGCTGTTCCTGTCTTCCCGACGGAGCTGTTGCCAAGCGACAAAATACTATCTGTACGCTTAACAATCTAAACACCACTGGTATTTTACTGCATTGAGATGGAATTTAATAATCAGTGAAAAATAGTTCAGCCACGAATTTGAAAACAAATCCGCCATTTAGCAATAACCGGATCACTTCCCTGGTTTTTACACAACGACATCTTCTTAGTCAGTAGATTCGATCTTTTTCTGAAGTGATTTACTGAGCTTGACGTCATAATATGTAATGCGGTTGTAATAACTGAGTTACGGAACAATTAGGCAATATAAACGACATGGTAAAAACTAATATGTTCACGAACAAAACACTCACCTGGACTAAAAATGAACTGCTATTGCGAACAAATGTATTACAAAATAACTTCGCAATCTCTAGTATAAAGGCATGGACATCTCGCTTAAAACTTACTGATGCACCATTCATGTTCACCCCTAGATAATGTAGACATCCTTTTAAAGTCTTTGACAAGCACAATGGTGAATAACTCCATTTAAATATGTACCCAATGTCATATTGAAACTAGCAGTAATACAAATTTTAATATTACATCAACGGAATTCAGTTATCGAAAACGTTATATTCACGGTGGTCGGATCTGCTTACGTTACAAGCTAGGTTTGTATTCAAGTGGCACATCTCTTATTCTTATTATTACCAATGCATTTTATACCATGTAGCACTGAGATTATAACAGCGAAATATAACAAAACACAGCGTCATATAATCTAATCGAATTGAAACGAACAAAAAGTAACGTTTTAACTCAACTCACACAAGAAGTGTGCGCCATTCTGCTTCAATGCAACGTTTCTGTTCTCACTATTTGCAATACCGGAAGTTTGAGGACTAAACTCTTCCCTATTATTCCTGTACCTACTCAAACATGTTTGACAAACCCCGCCCGGCCACAAAACTAGTTTGCAGATTGGCCATGAAATTGTCTCTACGGCCATCATCCCCCATACCTCTGAATCTAGTGCATTTGTAAGTTACTAGCAGAAGTGTGTGCACTGAGAATTGTTTAACAATCTATCCCATGTAAAGTGAGTTGGTCAACCGAAAGCCGTTATATGACTGAAATAGTATTGAAATTGAAAAAAAAAAAAAAAGTTAAAAATCAAACAACAGATACATATTTTAACCTATGCTATACATTGCTGATGCCGATTCTTCTAATAGAAGAACATTTTTAACAAGTCATATACATATAGTCTCAGATTACATTTTTTAAGATTTTTGCTTAGCTCACAATGATATGACGCATACGCATTATTTCGGGGCAACTTTTATGGAAAATCCCTTCAATTTAACTTGAAATTTCCCTTTGACAGTGTAAGCGATGTCATGTCTAGTAAGGGGTAATTTTAAAATGAAGTAACAATATACTCCGTGCATGCGTTTAGAAGTTAACAAGCGGAAACGAAAGCCAGTCATCTGGTCATGTAGGATAATAATCTTATATAAATAAAAGTTCAAGTGGATAATTGATTTGATCAGAAAACTGATGTCATTTTTTAATTTTCTGATTAAATCACAAACTGTAGTCTTGTTTTCTTAAGCGCATGTCAACAATCACTGGAAATACTGGAAAACATAAACATCGTTTTTTTAAAGCTCCTATAACGCTCAAAATCAACGAATATTTCGTAAAATGTTTCATAAAATAGAGCTTCTCCACGAATAATCTGTGTTCCTTATAGCAATAGCAAAGATTTCAACGCTAGATGTCGTCTGATAACATAGATTTAAAAAGATACAAAATGCTCTTTTTATTTGTGTGTGGTACAATACAGTCAACACATTTTCAAGTACCATAAGTATTCGTGTGTCGTATGAATAGATATCGTTGCTGGAAATTAATATGTAATAAATTGTGACACACAAACATACAAAAGAGCATTTTGTATCGTGTAAATGCCCCTATAACCAGGGGGGCATGCGTATATGGGAGCTCACCGGGTTAAAGTGAGGCTAGTTGGAACTAAACTTCAAAGATGGCGTCGTTTTCGTGTTTTTCGTAAAGGAGTAGCGGATATTTTCACCCGGTAAGGCAGTTTATATTTATATTTCTTTTAAATGAATAATCCCTTTGGGCTCTACGGTGTTTGTGCTCCCCTCGGTTTTTTGTTTCCATACCGTAGACGTCGGAATAAAAAAGTTATTGAAGCAAAACCGTCGACAAATTTGTTGTTTAATTTCTTGACCTTCGAGATGTTGGATGTTCGAATATCATTTTCTCTCATAATAAACAGTATTTGTGCATTTTAACAGTGAAATATAACATAAATCACGATTACTTTATTATCTCGACGCGTTTTTATGTCTATTAATTAATTTAATGCCGAATTATAACGGGTTAACCCCCTTTTTGTAACTAACTTCCTTTTTAGCCATTTTGGGACCTGACTTCTTAATTATAAACAGCTTTTTCCTATGTTAGAAGGTTTCATGCAAAATAACTGTCGTGAATGAATTCCGAATTGGTGCGAATGTTTTGGAAAACATTTGCACTTGAGGAAATCAAGAGTTATCATTTTTTAAATATTTTTTATTAATTGTTATATTATTAATTGTATTATTATATGTTTTCTCGCATACTTAACGCTAACATTTAGTGTGTGTAATATAATATAAAGAAGTGAAACTCCAGCTGCTGGAGCAGTATTGAAATCTTATTACAAACAATTAGTTGGTCCTTTATTTATGGCAAGTGACCGATTGCCGAAACAGTACAAACAGCACAATACAGCACAATACAAAACAACATAAACACAAATAAGAATAAAGCTGGGGTCACCGCCTTGGAACGGTCAATGCAACGCATTGGGGGTTTAAACCTGGTAAGACATTCGATGGTATAATTAACACAGTGTAATTCTTACCTGTTTATTTTAACACATATGAACATACTCATGTTTGAATATGCCTCAAACGGAATACTATGCTTACTAAACGGAATACTATGGTTACTATTTCCAGATATCAAGACGCCATTTATAGAAGTTGAGGGTGCCAAGATTAAACAAGAGATGTGTTTGTCAGAAACACAATGCCCCCTTTTGAGCGATTTTGACCCATATATTTGACCTTTGACCTTGATGGTTGACATTGACTTTGACCTTTCACCACTCAAAATGTGCAGCTCCATGAGATGCACATGCATGCCAAATATGAAGTTGTTTCAATATTGCAAAAGTTATGACACTTTAACCAATATAAAGAAGTGAAACTCCAGAAGCTGCAGCAGTATTGCAGTTTTATCATACACACCTCTGTGGTACTTTATTTATGGCAAGGAACCAATTGCCAAAACGGTACAGTACGGCACAAAACGAAACAACATATACACATAGAAGAATAAAGCTGGGGTCACCGTCTTGGAACGATAAATGCTAAGCATTGGGGTTTAAACCAGTTAATGAGCGCTCAACCTCACACTTGGCCCAGCAATATTCATGATACATATAAGTGTAAATAAAATTTAACCTCATAGCATTGCAACTCAAATTAAACAGTAATAAAAGGGAATAAAAACGCATTCAATTTAATTACTAATTTAAAGGTTAAAGTTTTGGACAGACAAAATGACAGACAGACAGACAGACACATGAATGTGACTTTGATGTGACACATCTTGGAAGACCTTGTTTTAAACCAGTTCTGAGTCGGTCACTATATTATAATCGCAAAAAGTGAATTTGTAGTGAATAGAAAAATTTGTGCAAATGCAATACCCGAATTGATTTCAGTAGAAGTGATCAATATATACATGTTTATTTTTTCTCTTTTATACCTATGTGAATACATATTATTCAAGACTGTTGTATTGAGGAAATAAAGTATTGGTTCACTTAGATAGATTATGTTGCTTGTTCCTAACATTGCCTTTTTATCTTAAGTAATGTTAATATGTCAAATTCATAACGAATTCATTCCGACCCAAATCTTTTTTTATCATGTATGTAAGTACTGAATACAACTGAAAATGTATGCAGAGACATCGTAGGAAGAAATGGCGTAACACAGATAATGGTTTATTTTCATAAAAGAACGTGAGAAACTAGCATCATGACATATACGGAACAAAACGTGTAATTAAGTAGCACTCATAGCAATTATATNAAACAACTAAATACTGGGCTGTATATTTTTTTGTTTGGTTCGTTTGTTTTATTTGCTGTTTTAGTCCGGCTCTATTGAAGGACTCCTTCTTGCATATTCTACATTTAAACTCATGTGGTCCACGAATGGGGCATGGTATCTCATTCCTCCGCTAATTAGAAATTCCTTATTATATGTTCTGCAACGAAAGATGCACTTTTTTTCGCCTTTTAACCTTCATCATCTGAAAAGACAGTAAAAGAATGCTTAAAGATAATTTCATATCAGAATAAGGTCGACACGTCATAAAATACATTTAAAGTAACATTAATACTCAAAAATCTTCGGAAATTTCGTAAAGTATTTCGTAAAATAAAGTTACCCAATAAAAATCTATGTTTCTAATAGCAAAAGCCAAAATTTCAAAACGAGATGTTTTCTGGTAACATGGATGTTTGAAGATACAAAATGCTTGTTTTTAATTGTTCGTGTCAAAATTAATTCCATTTTAATTTCCCGCACTGATATCTATTCATACGACATACGAATACTAAAATGGTACCATGTTAGGTTTCGTTTGTCGTATAAATAGATATAGTCGCGGGAAATTAAAATGGATTTTTAAAAACATCTCGAAGGTCAAGAAATTAAACAACAAATTTGTCGACGGTTTTGCTTCGATAACTTTTTTATTTCGACGTCTACGGCATTGAAAAAAACAACCAAGGGAGCACAAACACCGTAGAGCAGAAAGGGCTCATTCATTTAAAAAAAAAATATATAAACTGCTTTACTATTTATCCCACTTTTTTTTTGTAAACCTTTTTATTTACACAAAATAAGTTTAACTTGTTATTTTCGCTTGATATATGACGTCATTTTGTCGAAAATATGACGTCATTTCGTGCAGTGTATTATAGCAGAAATTTAATCAACGGGGCTATAATCAACCGAAATCGCTGTAAAAGTGGGATAAAATAAAGTTACCCCATTAATAATCAGTGTTCCTTACAGCAATAGCCACAATTTAAACGTTAGATGTGGTCTTGTAACATAGATTAAATAAGATACAAAATGCTCTTTTTTATTTGTTTTTGTCACAATATATTCCATTTTAATTTTCCGCAACGATATCTATTCCTACGACACATGAACACCAAATTGGTACATGAACATGTGTTAAATATATTGTACCACAAAAATAATAAAAAAGATCATTTTGTATCGTGTTAAATCTGTGTTACCAGATCACATCTAGCGTTGAAATTTTGGCTATGGCTATAATAAACACCGATTGTTTATTGGAAAACTTTATTTTACGAAATATTTTGCGAAATATTTGATGATTTTGAGTGTTAAGCGGGCTTTAAGCAAACAAAAAAACAATGAAATTCTTACGTTGAGTATCGGCGGGTTGGACAATTTACACGATTGACTACGCAGTAAGGACGCAGTCAGGTGTGACGGGGTTGCAGGGACAAGAAATTATTTTCGACGCCATTACTTTATTAGGATTGTCTTGATTGTTGCTGACATAAAATTAAAACGTAATTTGTGAGCGCTCTTGGTGAGTTTCCACAGAAGAGTGAGCTTCAACGTTTGGCATATTTTGCAATTAAGTATAGATTCAAGGATAATCACCAAATGTTATTAAAGATACCTTGTACTGATTTCTATAAATTTATAACGTTTTCAAATTGTACAACGTAAACGTTGTATTAATGACTGCACTCATAACAGTCGATATGTTTATGTCATACACGATATATGGTTACTAAAATTAGCAAGTAATATAAATCATGCGTCATCGAACAGTTTAGTTAATATAAGAAATTACATAAATTCAGTTAAAATCATTACATAAGAACAATATCAGAAATCATTTTAAAACGAGATTCCTAAGAGACACGAACAACTGCTAATCTACGCGCATGTTTAATGTTAACCACAGATATCAAAAACAGAAAGTTCATCGGACATCAAATAAATCGCATGGTTGAGTTGTATAATGTAGAGGGTTTACATGCGTTTTGCGGACAGGAACCATTGGCTTTTCATCACCAGTGAAACGGAACAGAAAGACGTTTCGATGGTCTATTCAACCAGCGAGACGATCTGTCCAAATAGGGGAACCTTTCGCCGTGGCCTCCCAGCGTGTGGCTCAAACGCTGCCTTCGAAGGCATCGAATATTACCGGCAGGCCGGAAGTTTGTCTCCACTATGCGGTCATTAAGCGGCTGCGAGACGCGGTAATTTCCGTAGCGAGCATCGTAGTTTCCTGTGGACTCAAACGCCTGCAATTCTGACCACTGAAATCGAAATCAATGCTTTGTTTTATTTATTGCTTGATTATGTTCTGTTTATGGGACGTGAATGATATCGGTGGTAATATATGTGTAGGTTATGAATGATACAAAACATGACACCTATGCGTCGTGTCATAAGAAAATGGGTCTTAGGTCCTCAACCATAGAATGTTGTCGAATGCAGACAGTTACCACTTAAATGAGGTTTGTTGTTGTACGCATCATATTTTTTTTTTCGCAAAATAGTACGAACACTCAAAATACAGAGAGATATGAGCGAGATAGCATGCGTATTTGGCTGCGACTTTGGTTTTCAATTGAATACATTCAGCGATTGTAGACTCAAAACTGTAAATTGACGTTATTATGTTGGCAACACGACTTAACGAATCTCGAAGGAAGTCCACAATGATAAAATATGTTTGAAAAAAAAAGTTTTTGTTATTTGAGTGAAATAGTTTAATATAATTTCTGAAAAGGCATTTACGCGTAAACGCGTGTAAACACAATCTTATTTATCTCACGGGATGATATCACACTTTATCATCGAGAACAAAACAAACGCAACACCATCACTGCAAATGTATGTACTTAATGTACCAATAACACTATTTTCTATGGCCCTTCCCAGTGGCGATAAAAGGGTAGAATCACCATAATCAAGCAAATACCCTCTGTCTGTTCTTACAGTGTGGTAATAGCAAAACAAGTTAAGCCTTTAGATACGTAATATATCAGTCATATTCGTGGGCTATAACACATTAAGCAACCCTCACAAAGTGCCCTAAATTCGCATTAAACGTCTCATTTATTAGACTTAACCCGGCCTGTGACCGGTAGTATTTCCCGGATGACGATTATGATTATGAGGATGATGATGATTCTCTTGCTGACTTATCAATTGACTATGACTTACCGCCTGGTACGTTACCGGTATTGGCTCCCGGAAGATTACCCACCGGACGGATTGGAAGCACTGCGGGGTCGTTGTGCTGCCCCGATACGTGAAAAACTCGCACTTCCGGTCGAAGAACGTATTAAGGCTTATGCGAGCGTTGACGGTTTTGTCTACAGAGAAAAAAGCGATACGTCGCATTATACGACAAGGTGGATGTGAGTGGGGAAATTTACAAATGCTTCGCTAAATACTTCAGAACAAATTGTCGACTATTCGATGTGTATAGATCAGTTAAAAATGTTTAAAGTCCCATTTACACTCAAAATCAACGAATATTTCGTAAAATATTTCGTAAAATAAAGTTAACAAATGAAAAATCAATGTTCCTTATAGTAATATCCAAAATTTCAACGCTAGATGTGGTCTGGTAACATAGATTCAACAAGATACAAAATGCTCTTTTTATTTTGTGTGGTACAATATGTTCCTTTTAAATTTCCCGCAACGATATATTTTCATACGACACACTAACACTTATTGGTACATGAACATGTGTTGAATATATTGTACCTCAAAACAATAAAAACAGAGCATTTTTTATCTTATTAAATCTATGTTACTAGACCACATCTAGCGTTAAAATTGAAGCTAATGCTATGAGGAACACTGATTGTTAATGGGTTAATTTTATTATATGAAATATTTTACGAAATATTCGTTGATTTTGAGTGTTGATGGGGCTTTAACAGTTATTACTCTTGGTTATAAAAACGAACTTTGGTACGGAGATTTAAGCTGATGATTAGCAATCAATCAAAAGTACTTCGATTCTAAAAGATGTATGCAATTTGAATGAAATCTACATTTCACTACGTTGCGCGAAAAGTCGGGTATTCGAACATTACTTTGTTTGCGTATAATGTCTTAATCCTCCTTATTAATCTTTTCTAGAGCTACATCCCTATAAGGCTGGGCGGCAATATTCACATACAGTATTAAGTAACTTACTTATGGCCCTGATTCTTGGCAGGGCTGCCAGCCAGATCTGGGAGAAGTCTCTCGCCCGCATGCCCTCAAACGAATGTAAAACACGTCAGTATATAATGGGAGGATATTGCATGTTTAAGTCAATAACTAAATAAAGAGCTGGACATGTTGTTATTAATGCTGTAAACATAAGTATTAGGCTTAAAATACCATGGAAAAATGTATTTATCTATTATCAGTTTTTTTATGAATATTTACGTCGTTTGGTAATAATATATCATCTTATCAATTTTTTCTTACATATATTTAGTCCATATCTTTTCAAATGTTAACGATAAATTCTTTATTATAAATCATATCTATTGTCATACTGTAAATCACAATAAATGAAATGGATCACATGAGAACATTATCATGTGCAGAGATGTAAAAGGAAATACACTGTAACAATATAGACATTAGGGAACTCGAAGACTGATTTGTAGTACGACAATATATTCAACACCTGTTCATGTACCATGTTAGTGTTCGTGTGTTGTATGGATAGATATCGTTGCGGAAAATTAATATGGAATATATTGTACCACACAAAATAAAAGCGAACAATTTTTATCTCGTTAAATCTCTGTTACCGTACCATGTCTGGCGTTAAAATTTTGGCTATTGCTATAAGCAACACTGATTTTTTATGGGTAAACTTTATTTTACGAAATATTTTACGAAATTATATTTAGTGTTTATGGGGTTTAATGTTTTTAAACGAGTATACAAGAATGTTAAAAGGAGCAACTGAACGAGTATACAAGAATGTTAAAAGGAGCAAGTGAACGCCATTACCGACACTTTATTTCGAATTTCTTATAGAACCAAAATTGTGTCTGTATGTGTCATATGAACGAATTTGTACAGTGTACACATCTTGTCTACATAAATGAGTTTTCTGCTGTACAGAAGAATTCAATAAAACTATTCGTGTGTTCATTTTTTGGTACCACTTTTTCTAAACTTTTATTCTAGTTGTTTTACTCATCAGCGTAATATCTGTTCCGAAAAGAATAAACACGATCGTATATACTGGCTTTAAATGCCTTTATCTGCGTGACAGGATTATAATTTAGTCCGTTTTCACTTGCTTTGTCCATATTTATTTCTAAAAAAGAAACAAGTAACATAAGATCATATATTGCTAAAAATTTACCGTTTCGACTTAGAATTGGTCGACATGCCACCCATAATATACCCAGAATGTTGTAACGAAATTAATATTCAAGACGAATTTCTTTTTATTTGTAAATGCTTAAAACCTGTCGATATTAAGAAATTAAATATCAAACAACTTTACTATAATAATAGACCGTCAGATCATAAATTTCACCAGTTATTAAAATGTAAATAAATGAACGTATACTGCTAGGAAAGTATATAAAAGAAGCGCTTAAAATTAGAAATTCTTCCATGAACACTACTGTGTAATATTAACAGAATTGTCCTCCTTTATACTTAAAGAAACAATAGTTAAAAAGTATAATGATGTATATTATATGACGTTAATTTATTGAAATATCATCACAAAACTGTTATTCACAAACTATCTATGTTTTTTATGTGTTAATGTGAATCCGTGTTTACAGACGTTTAATAAGTTTTTATAAAATGTGGATATGAAGTAACGTGACAAATTGCAAGTTAGCGTATTATTAAGATTTATATAATAACTATAATTGTGTAATTTCTCACATATCTTCTGTCTTCATTTGTACTCAATTCTGTTTCGTTATTTGAATCGTTTTACCTTTTGTCGAATAGATAATTAAGTTTGAAAAATACGACTAATTTATGAGATATGGATCGGCTGCACACCAGCTGTAGGTATAATGCCCCATGTCAAGGTCTTATCATGAAGTCTTCAACCAATCCCCACATCTGTTTCGAACATCTACCTGGCCTTAGAAAAGTCACATGCAATGTCATGTTCTACACTAGAAAGAATGGTCATAATTGTAACTATTACTTATGATTTACCCGACATATATCCTGAGGCTCAAGCTTCTTGATTATTATCTTGATAAAACTGGGTCTCGGATCTTATATCTCCTATGTTATATACGTAAATTCGTAATCCTGTTATTTCTGCTGCCGAGTATGGTATTGTATTCTAAATTTACCATGTTATGTGGTTTATGAATGAATAAACGGTGTTCGAATTGACTTGACTTTGACAATCATTGAATCTTCACGTGACTTCAGGAACACTTGGACGTAGCTAATGATGTCTTTGAATCGGTCCCTACCAAGACGAAACATGCCAACACTGCAATGCCGTCTGGTTTGTTCTCGGCGTTCTCTAGGGTGCCATACTTGCTGTTATACAACACAAAGTGGATCAAAATAATATAAGTTGTCAATCAATTAGCTTAAGGAAGAGTGGATCTGAAATTGTAACGAACGCACACCAGAAAGTAGGTGAACAAAGTGGTTCTCAAAACGAAATCATCACATGGATGTCCAAAAGCTCAACGTATTGTTAAGTTTTTTGTGTTTTTAATACAACATCATGATTTCTTTGTCTTCAATTTGTCATATCAATGTGAGATCTAAAATGTTAAATTGACAATTGGAAATGATGTCACCAACCATAACATAGTATTTTAAGGTCTATTTTGTATTTCAATATCGAGTTCAAATAAAGTCAATCAATTGATTAAAGTAGATTATAATAACAGCATTTCGTTTTTTACAAACTTAAGTTTTGAGCCTACGAAAGTAATTCATTATTTGAGTGGAGAAAACTGACCTCTCCGTCATAGCGCCCTCCATTCACGGTGTGCTCGGAGCCAGCCGCCATTGGTGGTTCCCCTTTTCAATTTCCTCTAGTCTACGTTGTTGGCGGGTCTGTGGCTCAGCCGACATATTAAGGGACATAGACAATGGTTGTTACGTTATGCCATTAAAATATATTTTAATACGTTTCTAATTAATGGTTGAAATCCATATAGATCTCGTTTTTGCTCAGTTATATGTTTACCAATACGTATAAAATTGTTAGTAGATACATGAATGCATGAAACATGGGAATATGCTTTTTCCGATATTACAATGAAAATGCTATTAATATGCCTCTTTTAAGAGGCTTGAATCAGTGTACACGCGTGACTTACAGCCTGGCTGAGGAGGCTTCCCCTATAGTGCACGTGGAAGTCGTTCGCGATGTAGAGGCCGGGCCTATTGGGGAGGTAGGACACCTCAAGCTCGCCTCGGTTGATACGAAAATCAGCTGTATGACCTTCAAAAATAAATAAACGGATTCGCGGCATAATCTATTTAATGCCGACAATATTCTGACGCACGCTTAATATTGTAAATCTGCCAAGTAGATGACATCATCAGAAAAAAACATTTTAGTGTAGTGATGAAAAAATATATATCAGTATGTAGGGTCAAGGAGACAATTATTATTATATCAAATATGAGACTTGCAAATGTTATTTAACCTAAGCACATTAACCGCTATTTAACACGCGTTTTCTGCAAAACAGCCTGAACCGGTTACTGCATAATGGACGAGTTCATGTCATTTGAGAAGATTACTTTCGGGTTTTCTTGGTACATACTTAATGTTTTGTGCAAGTGTTCGATTGTAGGCTTGCAACATGTTGATGGTCTGAAGTAATGTTTAGAGAATTGGGCTTGCTTGGTTAAACTTCTGAATTAAATTAGTGTAATTTGTTTTGCTGTTGCATCATATAATAAGACCTTTATCATTGATTGTTTCGGTGTTCTTTCTAAAGCTGCACAAAAGTTGCTTTTTGTAGGTATAGATTAATATTTTGTTTTTGATATATAAAAGTAGTTGGAATCAATGGGTTTTATTGTAATTTACAATGTAAAGCTTTGAAAAAAAAATCATAACATCTTAATGGGACACATGGGTATTATAATACTGGCCACTTTATCACCAGCGTAATAAGACATTAAGTTCTTTGTCGAATAAGTATATACGTAGCAATAATTTATTTCCATCATTAATTATAGTTGAATTTCCAACCTTATTCCATCTTCTTAACACGCGAACCGTACATTGCTGAGTTATTTGCTCTTGAGGAAGTGTTCTTACTGTACTATGCAGTGATGTTGTATTTATTCCGACAATCTTACTGAATATTCTGTGTTTGTATGTTATGTTGAGTATTTTGAAAACGATTTGCATTGTTTCTTCACCCCATGACACTATTTGTATATATTGCACAATGGTATAAAACACACACTACAAATGCTATTGTTAGTTTCATATAACAAGAAAGTTAAACGTAATGATAACTGGATTACTTAAATTAATAAACACTGTACGTGCAAGTATTCGCTTCATATACAAGCGGTGTTTTGAAAATAAACGACCAGAATCTTTGAACGCGCTATGTGGGCTCAATATCTGTTTCATCGTTTTGAAAGCGGAAAACGTTAAGAATGAGAACATCTTTGTGTTTTAAATGGTAACAACCGAGTGTTCAGTGCTTGTATTTTACACAGTGCTGCACAAAGGACGCTCATAAACCGCACGATTAACTAAAGAAACCTGAACATATGCATGTTCGAAACATAAGCGCGACAGATCAATCTTGAGGATCCATCAGTATAGCGCGTTCATTATTTGATTCAAGAAGGGGGTCAAGCAGTGTTCTTTAACCATACGCTTTGGTGTACCGTATTTGTAAGTCCAGTGCCTAAATAGAACTAATGAAACATTATTGCAGATGTCATGTGTGGCTTTCCCTGTCACAATAAATAACACAGCATTGGGCAAGATTCATAATAGGTCTATAAGAGGGGTTAATCACGTGACAGTCAAGATTGATACGTCCATGCCGAGACAGGTATTTTTCGCCGTGTTGTATCCTTATTACTTGTATAAACTTCATTTTTAATGCCGCTCACTGTTCAGCCATATCGGCGAGAAAATGATAAGCGTTTATTTCGTATTAATATTCGCTCTATATCTCCACTTGCTAAGAAATGTATTAGTCGAGATATAGAGCGAATAATATACCGAATAAACGCTTATCACTTTCCTGCTGCTATGGCTAAAAAGTGAGCGGTATTTAAACAATTAATAAAAGTAATTGTACCTATTGCCTCAACATTGTTTATAAAGGAGCCCTGGATCATATTGTTTCTGGAGAATATATTGGGACAGCTGTCCCTATTCAATAATAGCCAGAGGCGACTCGTCTCGATGTTCACGGGCGACTGCGCGGGGGCGCTGCACGACCGTGGGAACGTCTGCGGCCAATTGAAGACGCCTGAAGGTGAGAGTATACTAAATATTTTTGGTGTGCATTGCTATTCTCTCTAAACAAAAGCGACAGCATTTATTTGAAGACACAATTCTCTGTAAGGGCACTTTCAATGACTTTATTTTTTAATATATCTGTGTTTGATGTGGTATGAAAGATATTGTTGTGTACTACACATTCGCTGTTTTGCTTTAAGGTTGGAGATATATTGCGACCTGAGAGAGCAAGACTATGCAGACGTACTCGCAATTATTTTGGTGAATGTTTGTACAGAAGGTCGGTGTGTGTTGGAGCGAAAGCATAGTAGGTATTATGTTTGAATTGCCCAATGACAATAATGTTGAAAACAATAACAGACTCAATTCGCAGTGTTAGGATGACTACGATGACGATTACGATGATGATGATGATGATGATGATGATGATGATGATGATGATGACGATGACGATGACAATGATGCTGCTGCTGCTGCTGATGATGATGATGATAATGATGATGATTGTGGTGGTGGTGTTGTTGGTGGTGGTGGTGGTGGTTGTGGTGGTGGTGGTGATGATGATAATGATGATGATGATGATGATGATGATGATGATGATGATGATGATGATGATGATGATGATGATGATGACGATGTTTTGTTCTTTAAACGATCATACAAAAAAATGAAAATTAAATTATGTGTTTCATTTTTTCCATCCATATTTACCAAACGGGCCATTGCGGGCTCTGTCATAATTGAAAGTCCTCGTTGCAGTGTGTTCGTACACAGTGGAACTCACACAAAGAATGGTACCATTCACAAATATCATAATATTGTATTTAACTTTACTCATTCATATTCATTTGTTAGTTTAAGATTGTGAAAATGTAATCGGATATACCCGCTTTTATTTGCTCAATTTGTGTCCGTGTGTGTTTTTTTTTTACATATCTGCACAGAATAGTTGGAATTTCTCAACAGTGTACATGTATTTGACACGAATACGAACACACATATTTGCAATTGTATAAAACTCTTTTTGCATTGCTTATTTGGTACTTTTTCTTCTGAACGTTGATTTGTGTTTGTCATTCATTAACGTTTTGACTATTTTGATTTACGGCATAATTTATTCTAAAATATTCTGAACTGTTTACATAAAATTATTAAAACTGATGTAAAACAAAACATAATCATGTTAAATTTAAAGAATACCTGACAATATCCATCTGACCGCTTAGTACTCTTTCGTGTCCTGTTTGAAATATTCATTTGTTAAAGGCGAATGGCCTTTTGTCGACAAGATGCATTAAGGTGGCCAAAAAACATACTTGTGTCAACAGACGGACTTGACAGACGCTAAATTGAGACTTGACAAATGTTGTACCTGGGAATAAATCTAAATCAAAGTGAGCAACTTTAAGGAACTCAGAGCGTATCGCAAGTTGTCCAATCGTTCGATGGTAACCAAAAATAATTAACTATCGGATTTTAAATGTAGACAAATATTGAATGATTGATTTTACACAGGGATAAATTAAAATAAGTACTGGTTACGTCCATTAAATTAGCAGAAGAATGCAAAAAAAATATGTGAACATTGGAGTTATTTTGGTAAATGGGCTTGTAGTTATAGTTTCATATTTTATTTTAGTGACACATAGTACATACTTATAATAACTATTTTATACAATTTCAAATCGAAATAAAATGTTGAAATGTTTAGTGTATTAAATCATGAAATATTGTGATGTGTGCAGTACTTCCCAGCCATGCAAATGGCTTACGAGTCTTTAATCGAACATGGGTAAGTGTACCAGTTCAATGCCTGTTGAAAAGTATATAGTAAAATAATCGCTGATTTGATATAGGATATAGCATTTATAAATGCCATGTACAATTTTGTATAATAACCATAATAAAGTCATATCGTCACACATAGTATACTTTCTCGTTTTAAGTAGCAATCTTTTATAAATAAAACAAATTTATATATCACTCGTTTATCCGTCATTAGGCATTTAAGTCTGTCACAATAGTCCATCCGAATCAGGTCTGGTATTATCGCTATGATCGAAGTATAAAACATAAGTCTAAGCGTTGTATAAGAGGAGCATTCAAATAAGAAGAGGTACTCTGATTCGATTTTATTTGGTTTATTGCACAGTAAACACAGCCTCTCTTCGGGCTTCAGGTGTCGGATACCATGTATACCACATATATACACTGGCTTTACTCGATAGCTTAAAGATTATGCATCTAAAACGATCGTAGTAAGTAAATAATATGTTCACATTGTTTTTATATTTCATTTCGGTATAATGTCAAGTAGATTTAGTTATGAGAATCGATCAGTTTTGAAAATAAGCGGTCTGTGATTTAAATCAACTTAACGAATCATTTGTCTAAGGCAACATGCCCTGCTCAAAACGTTTGTGTGACAAAGAGGTACCAAATGTATAACACACTTTTTGAAGCTGTAAAAGACAACGATTCAATAACGAATGTTAATTTCCGATGATGATTTGAAAATAAAACAAAAACCATGTAGGGAAGCACAACAACTGGAAAGCCAAAATGGAGTGCTGGAAATGCGGATAGTTTGGGCATTTTTAATAGTAATTTTCCTCAAAATAGGGAGCACAGGAATAAAATAAAAAAATATGCATCTACGATACATTTGTCATAATGAAGTTAATAATCTGAGTTATAGAGTGCCGACATTCAATATTGCTTTTTAAAGAAGTCTTAATTAATGCGTCATCAAAACTGGCGGGTTATTATTAGGGATTTTGGCGAGTTATTATTAGAAATGTCAACGAATATCCTGATTACTGAATATCCGGATAATGTGCTAGTATACAGAGAGTTATTTAGTATCCGAATGTTCGTATTACATTTTAAAATCGACATGATAGTTTTCTCTCTCTTTTTGAATAAGGACACCATGTAGTGCATGACTATTGATTAAATCAACACTGGTTTAAGTCTTATGCAGGCGGTGTTCTATTTATACCCAGATGCAATATATACAAGCTTACTTTCGGTACAGAACGACAGAGCAACAACAATGGTGCTTTCACACAAATTTTCGTTGAGAGAGCTGCAAAAAACAAACACTATTTTTAGCATGCTAATTAATTGCGAACTTCCTGAAAATATATGGGTCTCTACTAATTAACAGAATAAATCAAATGTCTCCATGCTCAAACGTCGAAATGGAGTTTATTAGACCAGACACAAGAAACAAATCATACGCTTAGTTACAATGTATAATCCTTGTATTTAATTTTCAGCCATATTGTCATACCACACCCAGCACAAAACTGTTAATTGTAATTTTTATGAAGATATAAATTTGGCTGAAACTATTATTTTTCTATGAAAACAAATTTTAATATGCTGTATAAGCATATGCTGATGTTACGAACACGCTAATATGTTAGCTGTGATATTTTTGGTTGGATATTGTAAGTAGTACTTATATTAATAAATGACGTTTGATAATACATCTATACCTAGTATTTGGAGATCTAATACGAATATTGGGATACGTAATTGGGCATTCGTTGGAATCACTAGTAAATATTTTAATAGTTTGAAGCTTGATTCGATAGGCTGATGACTACTGGCGAATTACATTATTGACTACCGAGCACTGTGTTGTATATAGTTTGTTTTGTACTAAATATGTGCTTAATATTGCTTTTGTTTATGTATCAGACGATGATACCATCGTTGCTCTTGTATTTTTTCATAGGTTTAATCGCTGGATTTGAAATAAATAAAACTGCTACATTAAGAAAAGTTAATGAATTGTGTGTTACCAGAGCTCATCGCAAATATCCTACTGCTTGATAAAACCGTTTTGTTTCTAAACACATTGATCAGCTGGGGGCAAGACTAGCAAACATAACATCTGTCACAATTTGCAATTTCATAGAGGCGATCTATTGTTACAGACTGACACTTTTGTACAATGCCAAGAGAAAATTCACATGGAAATAATATATGTTCGCTCTATTCACGACAACGTATATTACAGTTATTTAGATAACGAAAAACTTGGTCATGTCCAACGAAGCTGGTTATTGCACTCAATGCTTGGTAGCCATGTCCGCATTCCAAATAGTCAGTTGAAGTTGCTGACGTTGAAGTTTACCAAAACTGAAATATATCTTGAAGTATCCCATTTAAAAGAAATAAAAATTGTTATTCTAATCTCCAAATTGTTTTTGCAGAAGTTATTTTTGTTTCTGTGTGTCATTTCCATTGAACGCCTACTATTATTAAGTGTTACTACGCCTGATGCTATACCAAAGAATGTTAGTATGTCTGCAAGTGACCCGTTTCTGGTTGGTTCCCTGTTCATATGCATAAACATCTTATAATAACAAGACGTATCTAGCAGTTAATCGAACAGACGCCATTTTTTACGTTGAAAGGAGTATGACAATTACTCGGGGTGTATGGAAATTACTCGGGATGTATGGAAAATACCCCATGGGCACGTGACCGCTCTAAGCCAATTAGATAAGGTCATTTTTGTAGGAGGTGAGATATAAAAGAATACATCATTTTTACGACCTTTGATAAACTTTTTGCGATGAGGGCGAAACATAAATTGTATTCTTATGGCGAATAATCATCTTAACTGAAATAACAAACCACACAGGCGTTATGAAATTATAGAAAAAAAATCCTTCAACTTCACTTGAATTGTTTCCTTGACTCTGTGCGCGACATCTTGTCTGGTCTGGTATGTGGAATTATAAAATAAAGTAACAATATACTCCGTGCATGCGTTTAGAAGTTAATTAGATAAAACGAAAGCCAGTCGTCTGGTCATGTAGAATAGTAATCTTATATAAATAAAAGTTCACGTTGATAATTGGTTCGATCACAAAACTGATGTAAATTTTCTGATTAAATTGCAAACTCTAGTCATTTACTCTTAAGCGCATGCCAAAATGCACAGAAATTACTTGCTAACACATACATACATATATCATTTGTTAGCAAAAC
The DNA here is from genome assembly GCA_007657795.1 of Dreissena rostriformis. Lineage (NCBI taxonomy): Eukaryota > Metazoa > Mollusca > Bivalvia > Myida > Dreissenidae > Dreissena > Dreissena rostriformis. The sequence continues at coordinate 61,468 of VMBQ01004806.1, forward strand.
AAAAACAATAAATATTCGTACGGTGAGTATCGGCTGGTTGAACAATTTACCAGATTAACTACGCAGTAGGGACGCAGTCAGGTGTGAATGGGGCTGCAGGGACAATAAATTATTTTGGAGGACAAAAAACTTTATTGAGATTGTCTTTAATGTTGTTGACATAAAATTAAAACGTTATTTGATAGCGTTCTCGGTGAGTTTCCACAGAAGAGTGAGCTTTCCACTTTCTTAATATTTTGCTACAAAGTATAGTTTCAGGGATTAACATAAAAGAGCTAACAGTTAGTTGTTTGTTTTTAAATATATATTGCGTAATACGAATATATCTCTTTTAAAACTGATATGATCATGGTAACATCTTCAATATTGCCGATATTTTTTTTTTTATTTATTGATGTAATGTAAATAATTATACCGTTTACAGCTTTCTATAAATGTATGACATTTTCAAATTATCGATACGACGCAGTTGTTGTGCTTTCTGACTCCACTGATAACAGTCGATGTGTTTATTTCATACACACAATATAGAAATTATAATGAGCAAGTAAGATAAATCAATGGTCATAAAACAGTTTAGTAAATATAAGAAATTACATAACTTCAGCCAATATTATTAGATCTACATAAGAAAAATATCAGAAATCAGTCTAAAACCAAATTCCTTACAGAAACGAGTAACTGCTGATCTTCTCGCACTGTTTAATTCTAACAATATATATCAAAAACAGAAAGTTCACCTGACATCCAATAAATCGCATGGTCGAGTTTGAGGATGTAGAGTGTTTTAATGCGTTTTGCTGAGACAGGAACCATGGGGTTTTCATCACCAGGGAACCTGAATAGAGCGATGTTTCGACGGTCTACTCTTCCAGCGAGATTGTCCGCTCCAGGAGGGGAACCCCTCGCCCTGGCCTCCCAGCGTGTGGCTGTGCCTCCTGTGCAATGGAATGTAACCGGTAGGCAGGTAGTTTGCTTTCACTATGCGGTCGTTCAGCGGCTGCGAGGGGCGGTAATTTCCGTAGCGAGCGTCAAAGTTTCCGGTGGACTTAAGCGCCTGCAATTCTGACCACTGAAATCGAAATCGATGCTTTATTTTACTTATTGATTGCTTTTGTTTCGTTTATGAGACGTGAATGATATCGGCGGTAATATATGTGTAAATAATGAATGATAAAGTAAATCATGACACCTATGAGTCGCGTCATAGGAAAATGGGCCTTAGGCCAAATACCTTATATTTTGAAGTCGAATGCAGACAGATACCACTTCAATTAGTTTTTTTTTTGTTGTATGTATCAAATTATTTTTCGAAATATAATATAAACCATCGAAGTACAGAAAGATATGAGCGAGATAAAAATAGTAATAATCAAGCAAATACCCTCTCTCAGTTCTTATAGTATGAAAAAAGCAAAACAAGTTAAGACTTTAGATACGTAATTTATCGGTCATTATCGTGGGCTATAACACATTTAGCAACCCACACTTAGTATCCCTAAATTCGCATTAAATTCGGCATGTGACCGGTCGATATTGCCGGATGCCGATGATGACGATTATGATAATGAATAGGATGACGATTATCTTAAAAACATATCACGTGACTATGACTTACCGCCTGGAACGTTACCGGTATTGGCTCCTGAAAGATAACCCACTGAACGGACTGGAAGCACTGAGGGGTCGTTGTGCTGCCCTGATACGTGAAGAACTCGCACTTTCGGTCGAAGAACGTCTTCAGGCGTATACGAGCGTTGACGGTGTTGTCTGCAGAGATAAACAGCGATACGTCGTATTAGACGACACGGAGGATGTGAGTGGGGATATTGACAAATGCTCCGTTTTATACTTCAGAACAAAGTGTCGACTTATCGATGTGTATCTACCAATAAACAACTTTTAATAATTTTTATTTTGGTAATAAGTACAAACTTTAGCAAACATATTTAAGCCGATGATGAGCGTACAATCCAAATTACTTCAATTCTAATCAGATGTATGCAATTTAAATGAAATAAACAGTTGACTACGTTGCGCGAAAACTCGTGGTTTCGAGCATTACTTTGTATGCGTATATATGTCTGAAACCTGCTTATTTACCTTTTATAGAACTACATCCTTATAAAGCTGGGTGGCACTATTCAAATAAAGTGTTAAATCACCTACTTATGTCCCTGATTCTGGGCAAGGCTGCAAACAAGATCTGGGAGAAGTATCTCGCCTGCAATCCCTCCAGCGAATGTTCGGGCACTCTCTGTAAAACACGTCAGTATCAGTGGGAGGATATTGCATTTTTGAAGTCAATAACTAAATATAGATCTTGACATGATTATTACTACTGTAAACAGAAGAATAATGTTTAAAATACCTTGGACAAATGGAAAAATGTATTTATCTGTTACCTGTTTTTTTTTTATGAATATTTACGTCGTTTGGGGATACTATATCATCATACAAAAAAATATATCACATTTATTTATTTCATATCTTTTCAAATGTTTACAATACATAATTTATTTTTAATTATATCTATCGTCATACTGTAAATCAAAATAAATATAAAAGATCACATGATAACATAATCATGTATATGGATGTAAAAGGAAATACACTGTTACAATATAGACATTAGAAAATTCATAGCCTTATAACATGTTCCAAGTAAATGACGAAGGTGGATACAGATACTGCATTATTATAAAGATCGGCTGGTATTAGTTTGTATGTGTATTATTTTATCATACAGTGATATGATTGTATAAAGAACACAAATATATGTGTAAAAATGCCATGTGTTTGCCACATTAGCTTGTGTTGTTTTAATGTAAATAGTTTTGTCACAATTTGTCACATTCAGTACACTATTATTCATACTTACTTGGCATACTGGCTTTTTCTGCTTCATTTTGGATCCTGCTACTCAGATAATGCATGCAATTTTGAAATATTGGTTTACGCATTTTATATTTCTTGTATTGTGTCTATGTGTTGTGACGAAAGGTTCCGGGGTCGAATAAGGTGCTTTATGTTTCTTCACTCTTACATTATAATTACCTCCCTTAGTTTTGTATTTGCCAGTTATAATATTGAAATGTGACTTGTTATTCACAAATAAAGTAAATTGTCGGGTTAGAAGTGATTTATTAAAGCATTTTAGAACATTTGTTATGTAATATTTTTCTCTAGTAAAAGCCTGCATATATATTCGGCTCGTTTCTGTTGCAGAGAAGAAGACATTGATGATCGGTAATCTCCTTAGAGTACGGAAGATATTCGACAATCTCCGTAGAGTATGGCGGGCATTTGGAAAGGTTCGTGATATTCCGAGTGCCTGGCTAGATGGCGCTCTGTTCGCCAGTATATAAAGGCTAGCAAATTAGTAACTTAGTATTAGTAAATTAGGTGCTATACACCGGGCACTAAAAAGACCCAGGGTCACCTCTGGAACGGGGTGTCTCCTGTATCTTGCACTATCCCCCGTAACCAACTAACACGTCTTCCTGGGGGCGATGGCCATATGGGAGACAATCCCGGTGCACTCGATAAAAAAGAAAAAAATAAAAATAAAAAAATAACTTGGTCACTTCCCTGCGGATGCGAGCGGGACAACATCTAAATAAAAGGTTCGGTTCTCTTAAGAACAGTACTCATGAACTTTTGGGTAATTACGTTGACTTCAAACGGTGCTGCCCTGGCTGCAGAGCTCCTGTTGCAAGTGATGAGGTTCGTCGGAAGGCTGCAGTTTACGGACGTACGAATGAGAAACGGAAGCTTCACCAAGGGCATTGGTGGACTGAGGGTTACAGCTAAATTGCTGGAAGTTGTTTGCGCAAGAAGCTGTGTGGAATTCATCACCAATTATCAAAATGAAATAAATAAATGAACGTATAATGCTGGCAAAGTATATTCAAGAAGCGTTTAAACGTATATAGTTGATGTTAATTTATTGAAATATCATCACATCACATAAATGTTATTCACAAAATAACTCTGTATTGTATGTGTTTATGTGAATCCGTGTTTACAAGTATTTTATAAGTTGTAAATTAATGTGAAAATGATGTATAGTGACAAATTGCATTTTAGCTTATGATTAACATTAACTAAAAAAACTGTCTTGTTTTGTCTACGATTTAAAGTGTAAAGGAGGACAATTCTGTTCATATTACGCAGTAGTGTTCATGAAAGAATTTCTTATTTTCAACGCTTGTTTAATATACTTTATATTTTATAATTTCTCACATATCGTCTGTTTTCATTTTGACTCAGTTTTGTTTCGTTATTCGAATTGATTTATACTTTATATCGTTTAGGTAATCTAGTATAAAATGTACGACTTATTTATGAGAAATGGACCGTATGCCCCCCTCTTTTTCGAACATCTACCTGGACTTAGAAGTCACATGCAATGTCATGTTCTACACTAGAAAGACTTGTCATAACTGTAACTACTAGTAAGAAAACAAGTTGGCCTTCCGATTCACTCGACATATATCACGAATCTCAGGCTTTTTGATAAGTATCTTGATAAAACTGGGTCTCTGATCTTATATACCCGATCTTATATACGTATATTCGTAATCTTTTTATTTCTGCTGCCAAGTATTGTATTGTATACTAAATTTCCCATGTTAGGTCTTATATGAATGGATAAACGGTGAATCGACTTGACTTGGTTACAAATTGAATCTTCACGTGACGTCACGAAAACTAAGCGTAGCTAATGACGTCATTATATCGTTCCCTACCGTGACGAAAAATGCCAACACTGCAATGCCGTCTGGTTTGTTCTCGGCGTTCTCTAGGGTGCCATACTTGCTGTTATACAACACAAAATGGATCTGAAAATTCACGCAAGGTGATCGAGTATAAGTTGTCAATCAATTAGCAGAACGTATAGTGGATCTGACCACACACCAGAAGTACAGAACAAAGTGGTTCTCAAAATAAAACAATCACATGTATTTCCCACAACTCAACGTATTGTTTTGTTTTTGTTTTTTAAATATAACTGCATGATTTCTTCGTCTTGAATTTGTCATATCGATGTAAGATCTCAAATGTTAAATTGATAATTGGAAATGCTGTCACCAAGTATAAAACAGTAGTTTAAGGTGTATTTCGTATTTCACTTTCGAATTCAAATTAGGCAATCAATCGATTTAAGTATATTATGATAACAGCATGCTCGTTTCTTACAAACTAGAAGTGTGAGCCTACAAAAGTGATATTGTATTTAAGTGGAACAAACTGACCTCTCCGTCATAGCGCCGTCCATTCACGGTGTGCTCGGAACCAGGCGTCATTTGTGGTTTCTCAATTTCCTCTGGTCTACGTTGTTTGGGGGTCTGTGGCGCAACCGACATTTATAAATACATATGAATGGTTGTTGCGGTACGCCATTAAAATATAACTTAATACTTTTCTAATTAATAGTTGAAGGCCATATAGATCTCGATTTTGCTTAGTTATATATTCATCGATACTCATAAAATGTTACTGTATCAATGCATGCATGAAAAATGGGAATACGTCTTTTTTGATACTAAAATGAAAATGCTATTAATATGCCTCTTTAAAGGCTTGAATCAGTGTACATGCGTGACTTACATCCTGGCTGAGGAGGCTTCCTCCATAGTGCACGTGGAAGTCGTGCGCGATGTAGAGGCCGGGCCTGTTGGGGAGGTTGGACACCTCAAGCTCGCCCCGGGTGATACGAAACTCAGCTGTATGGCCTTTACAAATATACAAACAGGATTCACGGCATAATTTAGTTTATGCCGACAATATTCTGACGCATGCTTAATATTGTTATCCTACCAACTAGATGAAATCGTCAGAAAAACATTTAAGTAAAGGGATGGAAAAATATCTACCAGTACGTACGGTAAAATAGACAATTATTGCTAATATCAAATGTGATACTCGAGCAAATGTTATTAACCTTAAGCACATTGACCGCTATTTAACGCTCGCTGTCTGCAAAACAGCCTAAACCGGTTACGGGATAATGGACGATTTCGTGTGTTTAGTGAAGATTTATTTCGGATTTTCTTGGTTACTCTCTACGAAATGTCATACCGGGATCACAAAATAACAGCTCTCGATAAGAAAATTCGTAGCGAGTAAAGTCGAGATATAGAGCGAATATGAATACGAAATAAACGCTTATCACAGTCTTGCTGATATGGCTGGTAAGTTAGCGGTATTTAAACAATTAATTAAAGTAATAAACGGTATAAAATGGCGAAAAAGACCTGTCCTTGCATGGAGAGTCACATGATTACCTCCTATGTCTATAAACCGAAAAATAACAGTATTCTATTTTTTGCAATGCATTCATATACTCTTTACAGCGGTTACCTTCCTTAATTTTTAACTGGTTATTTGTCAGAACTTTAACCTAAACCAGTCAAATCCTTGTTCGATCGTTGTGTCTATTGACTCACCGTTGTTTATAAAGGAGCCCTCGATCATATCGTTTGTGTAGAATAAATTGGGACAGGTGTCCCTATTCAATAATAGCCAGAGGCGACTCGTCTCGATGTTCACGGGCGACTGCGCGGGGGCGCTGCACGATTGTGGGAACGTCTGCGGCCAATTGAAGACGCCTGAAGGTAACAGTATTCTAAATATTTTGGTGTTCAATCCTCTTCTCTATAACAAAAATCAACAGCATTATTTGAAGACACAATTATCTGTGTGGGCACTTTCCATGACTTTATTTTGTAATATTTCTGTGTGGGTGTGGTAGGAAAGACATTGTTGTGAACGACAAATTCACTCTTTTGCTTAAGGTTGGAGACTAAATGATGAGACATTGACATTGGTCAGTATACCTAAAGCTGGAGTGCAGACGATCAATAGATGGCCTTAAAACAGTGACCGTTGATACTCGTCGAGTTTATTCTTACCTATCGCATGATCTATCTGTTTAAATCAAGTTTGCTTGGAAAGTTCTTTTAGAAAAGGTTATTGGGGTCTCAATGCGCACAAGTTTGACTTTTTGGTTGTTTAAATTAGTGTCATTACAGTGATTTTGGTAAGGAAATCTTTAAGTATATTGAGACCTGAGAGGGCGAGACTATGCAGACGTACTCGCTATTATTTTGGTGTATGTTTGTTCAGAAGTTCGGTGTGTGTTGGAGCGAAAGCATAGTATGACAATAATGATAAAAACAATAACATGCTGAATTCGCTGTGTGAGGATGATAATGATCACGATGATGATGATGATTATTATTATTACTATCAGTAGCAGTAGCAGTAGCAGTAGCAGAAGCAGTAGCAGAAGAAGAAGCAGAAGCAGTAGCAGTAGCAGTAGCAGCAGCAACAGCAGCAGCAGTAGCAGTAGCAGTATCAGAAGCAGTAGCAGTAGCAGGAGCAGGAGCAGGAGCAGTAGCCGTAGCAGTAGTAGTAGTAGTAGTAGTAGTAGTAGTAGCAGCAGCAGCAGCAGCAGTAGCAGAAGCAGTAGAAGTAGCAGTAGTAATAGTTTTAGCAGCAGCAGCCGGCAGCCGGCAGCCGGAAGCCGGTAGCGGTAGCGGTAGCGGTAGCAGTAGCAGAAGCAGTAGCAGTAGTATTAGTACTAGTATTAGTAGTGGCAGTGGCAGGGCAGTGGCAGTGGCAGTGTTAGTGGCAGTAGCAGAAGTAGTGGCAGTAGCACTATTATTATTATTGCGACTGTGATTATGATTATAATGATAATGCTGGTAGTTTTAATATATTGAATACACACCTATCAGTTTAGTTGTGTCGTATAAGATGTTTTGTTCTACAAACGAGCATACACAAAAATAGTAATTTAATAATGTTTTTCATTTTCTGTATTCATACTTACCAAACGGGTCATTCCGGTTTCTGTCATAATTGAAAGTCCTCGTTCCAGTATGTTCGTACACAGTGGAACTCCAGGAAGGACGCACGAACACACCCAACAGAACACAAAAGGAGAAAAACCTGTTGATATATGAGGTACATGTTCTGAGATTTTGGCTATGCTAATATGGTAGCTTATGGGGTTTTAATTTTTAATACAAGAGTTGACTTAGTAATTTCTTAAAAGTGAGAAGAAAAAAACGTTATTCGTAGTATGATTAACACGTATATCTATATATAGTGTATTTAACTATACTCATTTATATTCATTTGTTAGTTTAAGATTGGGAAGATATAATCGGATATACTCGCTTTTTTTTCCTTAATTTGTGCCCGTGTGTGTGTGTGTTTTTTTTTTAACAAATCTTCATAAAAAAGTCGGAATTTCCCAACAGTGTACATGTCTTTTACACGAATACGAACAGAAATATTTGCAACCACCTTATAAAACTCCTTGCTGTTTTGGTACTTTTGTTTCTTCTGGACGTGTGTTTTTGTTTGTCATTCATTAACCTTTTATCTATTTTGACTAACGACAGAATATATTCTAAAATATTCTAAACTGTTAACATGAAATTATTTAAACTGATGTAAAACAAAAAACATGCTAAATTTAAAGAATACCTGACAATATCCATTGTTATTCTTGTTTCTTCCGAACGAATAAGTTTCAAAAACGTGTCCTCCAATTCACCACCCTCCTATACCGCATATATCCTGGTTTTGACTTCACCCAAGGTGCTGACCGCTTAAAAACCGTTCGTGTCTTGTTTGGAAAATAAATGTACATTAGTTAAATGCGATGGGCCTGTTGTCCGCAAGATGCATTGAGGCGGCAAAAAAAAACAGACGGACTTGACAGACGCTAAATGGAGACTTGACAAATTATGTTCTTTGGAATAAATCTAAATCAAAGTGAGCAACTAAAAGGTATCACAACAGTTATAAGAACTCTGAGCGTATCGCACGTTGTCCAGTTGTTCGATGGTGACACAAAATAATGTAAAATTTGAATTCAAAATGTAAACAAATATTAAAAGTTTACGAATTAAGACAAGGATAAAAAATAGTTCGGGTGACGACCATAAAACTGGCATAAAAATTCCATTAAACTGGCAGTAAAACGCAAAAAAAAAGTATGAGAACATTGCGTTATTTGGGTAAATTGGCATGCATACCAGATATAGGCAATGACTTTACACGATATCTTAAAGATTATGCACTTTAAACGATCGTTCTAAGTAAATATTAAGTTCACATTTATGTATTGTATAATTTTCGGTATAATGTCAAGTAGATTTAGTAATGATGATCGATTGGTTTTGAAAATTACTGTCTTGTTATTTAAATCCACTTAACGAGTCTTTACCTACGGGTACGTATACGTGACAAAGAGGTAGCGTATGTATAGCACAATTGTTGAAGCTGTAAGAGAGAACGATTCAATAACGAATGTTAATTTCCACATTTTGTTTTAGTTAAATAATATAACGTCCTTACTACAGATGCCACCAGGCAGATGACAAAAACACACGAATATCCGATTGCAAGTCAATCAGTAAAATGTCATATTGTCTCTTAATTGGTATTCAAGGCATTCATCGTACTAAATACGAGATAAATGCCTATACGGCTGATCGATGATTTGAAAATTTAAAAAAAGCATGTAGGGAAGCACAACAACTGGAAAGCGAAAAATGGAGTGCTGGAACTGCAGATAGAACGGGCATTTTAAAGGTGATTGTTCTTAAATAGGGAGACAGGAATAAAACAAATCTAAATCTACAATACATTTGTCATAATGAAGTCAACAATCGGAGTAATAGATTGCCGACATTCAATATTTCTTTTTAAAGTAGTCTTAACTAATGCGTCATCCCAACTGGCGGGATATTATTATGGATTTTTGCGGGTTATTATTAGGAATATCAACCAAAATCCGGATAATGTGCTAGTAATTTAGTATCCGAATGTTCGTATAACATTTAAAAAGTAACATGATATTTCTCTCTCTCTCCCTCTCTCTCTCTCCCTCTCTCTCTCTCTCTCTCTCTCTCTCTCTCTTTGTCTCTCTCTTTCTCTCTCTTTGTCTCTCTCTCTCTGTATCTCTTTCTCTCTCTGTGTCTCTGTGTCACTGTCTCTCTGTCTCTCTGTCCATGTCTCTGACTCTGTCACTCTATCTCTCTCTCTCTCTCTCTCTCTATCTCTATCTCTCCCTGAACATAGACAAGACACAAGAAATAAATCATAAGCTTAATTAAAATGTATTACCCTTTTTTTAATTTTCAGCCATATTGTCATACCACACCCAGCACAAAACTGTTAGTTGTAATTAATGTGAAGACATTAATTTGGCTGAAACTATTTATTTTTTATGAAAACAAAATTCAAAATGCTGTATAAGCATATGCTGATGTTAAGAACACGCATATATTTTACCTGTGTTTTTATTGGATATTGTAAGTAGCACTTATATTAATACATAACGTTTGATAATACATCTATATCTAGTTTTCGGACATCACATACGAATATTCGGATACGTATTTTGGCATTCGTTTTGGCATCACTTGTAAATATTTTAATAGTTTGAAGCTTGATTCGATAGTTTGATACTACTGGCGCATTAAAGTATTTACTACCTAGCACCGTGTTGTATATAGTTTGTTTTGTACAAAATATGTGCTTAACATTGCTTTTATGTATGTATCGGTCTAAGATACCATCGTTGCTCATTGTATTTTCCATAGGTTTAATCGCTGTGTTTGAAATAAAACTGTTATATTAAAAAAGTTAATGGAATGTTACCAGAGCTCATCGCAAATGCCCTACTGCTTGATACAACCGTTTTGTTTCTACACACCTCGATCAGCTGGGGGCAAGACTAGCAAACATCACATCTGTCACAAAGGACATTACCTTGCAATTTCATAGAGGCAATTTATTATTACAGACTGACACTTTTGTACAAAACCTAGAGAAACTTCATGGAAATAACATATGTTCGCTCTGTTCACGACAACGTATTTGACAGCTATTTAGATAACGAAAAACTTGGTCATGTTCAACGAAGCTGGTTATTGCACTCAATGCTTGGTAGCCATGTCCGCATTCCAAATAGTCAGTTGAAGTTGCCGACGTTGTATTTTACCAAAACCGAAAAACATCTTGAAGTATCCCATTTAAAAGAAATAAAAATTGACATTCTAATCTCCAAATTAATTTTGCAAAAATTGTATTTGTTTCTGTGTGTTATTTACATTGAACGCCTACTATTATTAAGTGATACTACGTATGATGCTACAAATACTGCAACAAAAACTACGACTTCTAAATATCACTCAACGCTGAAATAAAAATTGAGTAGCGTAAATGAAACAGAATTGAATTGACTTACGTGTTCATTAAATTTGACTTAATTTCTCCATATTAATCGAATTGACCTTAAATAATATTTTTTGTCAGAAAAGAAAGGTTTGTTTTACCAACGTTATTCGGATCCTGTTAATAATATTAAAGGTATTCTTAAAATAAAACATTTTTTTATTTGTGTAATAGTCAATATTAACCTCATGACATCAAAATTTCCCTTCCTTTAATTATGTATTAAAGCGTTGTTTTTTTTTCGTTAAAAAGTGTCTTAATTCCACGGAATATTAAGGTTATCGGAAATTCATGAACAAAATTAATATATATTCACCAACAAAACACTATCCTGAAATAAGCTTGTGCGAAAAAAAAATGTATTTGAACAATCCGCCATCTTTAGTACATAACCATTGTCATCTCTCTTAAAACTTGGTGCATAATTTATGTTCACCCCCTACATACTGTAGACATCATGTTTAGATTGTTTGACATGCAAAATATGGGAAAAGTCCATGTAAAATATGCATCAATGTCATACTGAAACAAGTCTTAATACAATTATACTAATACGTCAATGGTAGTCAGTTATCGAAATCTCCTATTTAAATCTTTGTCAAGGTGTTTCAAACCATTTTGTACTGAAATAAAAGCAGCGGAATATAACAACACAAAACGTAATAGAATCTAATCGAACTGAACATAAAAACAAGTTACCGTTAAAATTAGTTATTTTGAAATTAAGTCGGTATAATGTAGATTGGACAAATGTTATGCTTATTGTTTATTACATTCGCACAAAGGTTTTCTTAACTGAAACATATGACATGTTGCCGGCTTAGCTACACCAAAGGCGCAATTTGATTCAATCGAATCGATAAATAGGTTGTGGAAAAAAATAATTACATGCATGAATATATCAATAAATATATGATACAATATTAATTTCTCTAACAGCAATACAAAATACCGATTAGCGATAACGCATGGCGGCGTGAATTTCAACGATAATGAGCTATTTAAATAACAAGAAATTCACACCGTATCGTCACTTATAATAAATAATTAATACAAAGCTGGGTGTAGGTATCTTATAAAATGCACAGCATATTTATCTGCAGTAATTACAATTATCCTTCGCAAACAATATTAAATACTCGTCGATATCTATGGACGACTTTAAAAACAACAAGCCTTAAAAGTCATAATAAAAACATCCATCGCTATAAGATATTTTGCAATCATAAAACTGGCAATCTTTTAGCACTCAAAGACTGGAATATTACTCAATAGCACCACTCTTAGCCATCCCTCCCATCCTCCCTACGCTCATTGTATCGTAAGCGACTATACTAGTAATATATAGTGTGTTATTTTTTCTAAAAAAAACTATTGCGGGACTGTCATAACCGGTGAAATAGATAATAACATAACACCACAAATCAGTAAAATGGCGCTTCATGATTGCTATAACTATGTCTTGTCAATCATGGTGTCACTATAATATGAAGTGTGAGGATCAAATAGCCTTTTTATTGAAGTAAAAGTTCATACACCTATGCTTTGGTGTTAATGAGATGCAATCAAGGGCACTGGATAAAATTCAGGTGGCGGCTTCAATTAAGTTGCTGTGTTGAGCGATTTATTGGTTATTATGTGCACGTGTTCAATTAAACAACAGACCAGCCCTTGTTCTATGGAACCAAGTTTATTACAGAGCATCACTCCTTGCACGTAGGTACAGCGATAAACAATAAATGATTGAGTAAACGCTCGCGCTCGAACGACACAAATCGATTTATTTTTCCACAATTTATATAAGCTGTAAAGCGTCGGACAATACTGCTGGAGGAACTTAAGCATCATCCTCATCATCCTCATCATCATCCTCCTCCTCCTCCTCCTCCTCCTCCTCATCATCATCATCATCTTCATCATCATCATCATCATCATCATCATCATCATCATCATCATCACCACCACCACCACCACCATCATCATCATCATCAACAACATCATCATCATCATCATCATCATCATCATCATCATCATCAACATCAACATCATCATCATCAGCAGCAGCAGCAGCAGCAGCAGCATATAGTTTGTTTTGTACTAAATATCTGATTAATATTGCTTTTGTTTGTGATTCAGACAATGATAGCATCGTTGCTCGTTGTATTTTCCATATGCTAATTGCTGGGCTTGAAATAAATGAAAATGTTCTATATTTAAAAAAGTTAATGCAATATCTGTTACCATAGCTCATTGGCAAATAGCCCTGCTGCTTGATACAACCGTTTTGTTTCTACACACCTCGATCAGCTGGGGGCAAGACTAGCAAACATCACATCGGTCACAAACGACATGACTGTTCAATTTCATAGAAATGATATATTGTTACAGACGGAAGCTTTCGTGCAATGGCAAGAGAAAATTCACATGGAAATAACAAATGTTTGCTCAATACGAAAAACTTGTTCGTGTCCAACGAAGCTCGTTATAACACTTAATGCTTGGTATACACATCCAAGCCACGTCCGCCTTGCAAATAGTCGGTTGAAGTTGTCGACATTTAAGGGATCATCTGTCTGGTAGACATTCCATATTTCTCTACACAAATTACCAAAACCGAAATGCATCTTGAACGTCCACTTTTAAAAGAAATACCAATCGACATTCTAATCTCCTAATTGACATTATAATTTCCTAATTGTTTAAAAGAAATACCAATTGACATTCTAATCTCCTAATTGTTTAAAAGAAATACCAATTGACATTCTAATCTCCTTATTGTTAAAAAGAAATACCGATTGACATTCTAATCACCTAATTGTTTAAAAGAAATACCAATTGACATTCTAATCTCCTAATTGACATTATAATCTCCTAATTGACATTCTAATCTTCTAATTGTTTTTACACGCAAAAAACATTATTAGTTTCTGTGTTTTATCTACCCTGAGAACGTAAGAAATAAACATGGCGTAAAGAAACCAGTATTTAATGTACTCACATGTGCATTACATTTGACTTAAATCCTCCATAGAAATCAAATTCACCTAACTAAATATATATTGCTTTCAATATTCCTTACAACAGTTGCAGAAACTAAAGGTTTGTATTCACAACGTAATTCAGATCTTATTCATAATATTGAAGGTATTTATTAACATAAAACAACTTTTTCTTTGTGTAATAGTCAATATCAACATTGTGACATCTAATTTCCCCTTCATTAACATCTGTATTAAGGCGTGTTTCCGCCTAAATTCCAAGCAATATTTAAGTTATAGAAAAGGTCATGGTCAACATTTATAAATTCACCAACAAAACACTAGCCTGAATGAAGCTTGTGCGAAAACAATGCATTTAAACAATTCGCCATCATAAGTATCTTAACATAGACATCTCACTTAAAACGTACTGATGCATCATTCATGTTCACCTCCTGAAAAATGTAGGCATCCTTTTGTTTTGATTGTTTGACATGCAAAACAATTGAAAAGTCCATGTTAAATATGCATCAATATTGAAACAAGCCGTAATACAATAATAATTATACACCAATGGAAGTCAGTTATCTAAAACGTAATATTCAAAGTGGTCACAACTGCTTATGCCAAATTTTATTAAAGTCGCGAATCTCTTAATTACATCTTTATCAAGGTGTTTCAAGCCATGTTGTACTGAGATGAAATCAGCGAAATATAACAAAACTAAACGTAATAGAATCTAATCGAACTGAACATAAAAACAAGTAACCATTTAAATGGGTTATTTTGTAAGTCGGTATTATGTCGATTGGAAACTTTGTATGGTAAGTTATTATTCAATTCGCACAAGCGTTTTCTCAACTGAAACATGTGTTGCCGGCCTAACTACACTCAAAGGCACAATTTGATTCTATCGAATTAATAAATCGGTTCTGGAGAGAAAATAATTACATGCATTTACATAAATAAATATCTAATACAATTTACATATTTTAAAGACAAAACAAACACCGACTAGCGATAATGCATGGCGGATTGCATTTCAGCTATAATAAGCTATTTACATAATTACAAATTCGCAACGGTAATCGTCACTAATAATTAATAATTAATACACAAAATGGGTTAAGGTATTTTATAAAATACACAGCATGTTTACCTGCAGGAAGTACTAGTATCCTTCACAAACAATATTAAATACTCGCCGATATCTATGGCCTCCCTTCGCTCATGATCGAGATGTTTTCGAGATGTGTTCTCCCTAAGCGACTATACTAGTAATATATAGGGTGTGTTTTTCCTAAAGTATATATTCCAGGACTGTAATAACAGGTGTAAAAAATAATAAGATATCATCACATAAATCTGTAAAACGGCGCTTCCTGATTGATATAACAATGTCATGTCAATCAAATTATTGACGTAAACGTGCTAAGCCTGTCTCATAAAATTAAAAATTATTACCAGTGCTATTGTGTTAATGAGATGCGATCACAAAGAAATTGAGCAAAGTACAGATTGCGGCTTAATTAAGTTGCTGTACTAAGCGATTTATTGGTTATAATGTGCACTTTTTAATAATACAACAGACCAGACCTTGTTCTATGGCTACAAGTTTATTACAGGTTACAATATACTAAATAATCGAGTCATGAAGGGCTGTACTCTCTAAAAAAAACATCATATTTTCCTCGAAGGCATGTTTTTACACTTTAGGCTGTTGTTCTGGTTTTATCGTCCGGAGATATTGCTAGGGTAAGCATAGGTGTTCACTACTAAATCCCTGAAATAGGATAAAGTTAGAGATTATAGTAAAAATTGGCACTGAAAAGGGTTACAATCCACTAGAAAACGGCAGAAAAAAAGAAGGTGCAAAAACAGTCGATTTTGATTTGAGTCGAATTCTTTTTTGGTTTGAACATGACATATCTTTTTTATTGCTTAAATCGATTCAGCTAAGAATGCCCGTTAAGAAAAGGTATGGTTATGGGGGTCTCTATGTGCAAAATGTTGTATTTATTTTCGGTCAAAGTTGTCGCTTTTACATTGAAACATATAAGGAAACTATTTAGTATATTTTGACCTAAACGCAAATCAGGCCCCGTCACAAAGGATCAGTATTTTCATAAAATCACCATTTTCTGTGCGGGGTTTCGTGCGTTGTTGTAAGTTNCATCATCATCATCATCATCATCATCATCATCATCATCATCATCATCATCATCATCATCATCATCATCATCATCATCATCATCATCATCATCATCATCATCATCATCATCATCATCATCATCATCATCATCATCATCATCATCATCATCATCATCATCATCATCATCATCATCATCATCATCATCATCATCATCATCATCATCATCATCATCATCATCATCATCATCATCATCATCATCATCATCATCATCATCATCATCATCATCATCATCATCATCATCATCATCATCATCATCATCATCATCATCATCATCATCATCATCATCATCATCATCATCATCATCATCATCATCATCATCATCATCATCATCATCATCATCATCATCATCATCATCATCATCATCATCATCATCATCATCATCATCATCATCATCATCATCATCATCATCATCATCATCATCATCATCATCATCATCATCATCATCATCATCATCATCATCATCATCATCATCATCATCATCATCATCATCATCATCATCATCATCATCATCATCATCATCATCATCATCATCATCATCATCATCATCATCATCATCATCATCATCATCATCATCATCATCATCATCATCATCATCATCATCATCATCATCATCACCACCACCACCACCACCACCACCATCATCATCATCATCAACAACTTATCATCATCATCATCATCATCATCATCATCAACATCATCATCATCATCATCATCATCAGCAGCAGCAGCAGCAGCAGCAGCAGCATCATCAGCAGCATCAGAATCATCATCAGCATCAGCATCGGCATTAACAGCATGGTCTTGTGCTTCAAGTAGGAGATGCGGTGCAGTCTTCGGAAGGAAACACTTGTGTTCAAATGCCTGTGTCTTTTGTTATACGTGCGCGTAAAGCGTCCATATCTCGCAGCCGTACAGTAGGATGGAGACTAGGAGGGACTTGTAGAGCCTTACTTGGCGGAGAAGCTGACGGACTTGCTTGTCCACAACCTGCTATTTCTGGCCATCGCTGCGGTCGCCGTGGCAAGTCTTATTCGAACCTCAGCTCTGTTACCATCGTTTGACAGGTTTGCCCCGGTGTACTTGACGCTTGTCACTTCTTTTAGCTTCTTGCCGTTCATGATGATAACTGAACTGGTTGTGTTCGTGACGTCCATCACGATCTTCGACTTCTCCGTGCTGACCTCAATCCCGTATGCTCCTGCTCGTTCATAGAGTATGTTGGTTAGGTCTTTGAGTTCACTTCTGGTGCAACCCATTAGGTCAATCTCGTCAGCGAACCTCAAGTTGGAGATGGTTAAGCCACTGATGGAGATAGAAGTGTGTTGGTCTTCTTGAGTCTGCCGATTGTCTTCTAGTGGAAAAGGTTAAACAGGACAAGGGAGAGCAGACATCCCTTACGGACGCCCACTGATGTCCTGAAGAAGTCATGACTTGTGGTCATCCCTTTGTCAATGATATTACATTTTTGGCCTATCTATGCCAAATCTAGCTGACCTCCATGACCAGTCTTTGTAGGCGTCCGGTCAATCCTTAGCGTTCCAGTCGCTATCGATAATGAGGATGCCTTTCTTTGAGACCTTGACTATGATGCGCTCCAATGTTAATAGGAGTTTTCCCTTTGTCGCCAACTCGATTAGCTCCAGCAGGTAGCTTGTCGCACCCCGGAACATTAAAAAGCATTAATACAAATTATAATAATACATCAACGGAAATTAATTATCAAAGACGTAATATTCAAGATTGTCATAATTGCTAACGTTACAAGCTAGGTATATATTTAAGTCGCGAATCTCTTATTTACATCATTGCCAATGCGTGTTCTACCATGTTGCATTGAGATAATAACAGCGGAATATAACCCAAAAAAAACGTAATAGAATCTAATCAAGCAGAACATAACAAAAAGTAACGTTTTAAATGGGTTTTGTTTTATTGTATGTAAGTTGGTCCATTAGAAAAATTTTATGCACCGTATTTATGAAATTGGCACCAAGCGTTTTCGCAACTGAAAGATGTTGCCGGCCTAGCAATACCTACAGGCCCAAGTTTGTTTGAGCGAGCGACAAATAAAGACAAGGCGTGTTTTGCAGATATACTATTCTATCGGATCGATAACAAGGGTTGAGGAAAGAACACAATTAAACTTATGTATATATCAATAAAGAAATACTGAACATGTGTTACAGGCAATACAAATACCGATAAGCGATAGTAGCTGCGTGAGTTTCAGTGGTATTAAGCTATTTTAATAATAACTAAATCACAAACATACTCATAATATATAATAAATAATGTATACAAGCATTTCATAATGATGTCCTATACACGACAGAATGTTTACCTTCAGGAATAACATTTATCCTACACAAATAGTATTACACAATCGCAATTATCTATGGCCGACTTAAACAATCAAGCCAGTCATACCAGCCAGGATTGGAGGGAAAACGCTTGAGTGGTTATTATGTGCACATGTTCAATAACGGTTGAAGCCAACTATGCTAGTAACTATAGAAATGAAGGTTACACTCTACTATAAACTAAGAACTACTCGTTTCAACTCAACCCTGCACTAACTGTACACTATTCCGAACCTTGTTCTGGTTTAATTGTACAAAATATATTTACGGATAAGAATAAAACAAAAACACGATTCAATAAAGTATACATTATTGATCTTTGTTCAAAATCCACAATATGACACGTAATTAGATGTGTTTCATATATATGAATTCATTTTAGTGAAATCAACGTTATTTTCTGACTTAAAACGTGGGTCAATTTTAACTTGCGTTGAATGATTGAGAGTGGAAAGGGGCTTCAATTAATTTACAACTTTGCTGTGTTTTTTTAACGTTGCTATGTTTGCATTTAATGGGAGGGGATGGGAGAGAGGGCGGGGCGATGGAAGGGGGAAAGAAAAAGAGGAGAGATCGTATACAAGTATACATAACGTTAAATACATGGCTCAGAAATCTTTTTTTTAACAGTTTGTTTCTTATTTCAAAAATGCGTTGACAGGTTCAATAAAGAAATAGCACGTTCGTAAGCTTATACCATAAAACGTACCCAGTGAGCAGTTCATTTTTTAATGTTTTGTATTAATGTTCCCCCCTGACAGCTCAAACAAGATGTGTCCACCTTTCAGCTTCGAATGCAACGTTTCCGTTCTCACTGTTTGTAATACCGGAAGTTTATAGACTATACTCTTCCTTATCGATTGACTGAAAACAGCTGAAGAAACTGAATGTATGGTAATTATTATACGCGAAAGCCTATGCCACTTTGACCATCTTTTACTATAGAAATGTATAATTCCTATAATGTGTAGACACAACTTCTCCTTCGTCGCTGTCTGAAACGAGCTCAAAATGTATCAGTTAAGACAATGGCAATGGCCGTGAGCGATTCTGCTAGAATGTTGTTGGATTTTGCAACAATTTATTATATTAATCGATAAGGTAATTCTCCATTTCTGTTTGTAGTCCACGTACGTACTACAATGTTTGAAACTCCCGGCCCGGCCACAAAACTTGTTTGTAGATTGGCAATGAAATTACCTCTAAGGTCATCATCCCGCACACCTCTGAATATAGTGTATTTGTCAGTAACTGGTTACCAAGCTTTCCAATGTAAAGTGGGAGTTGGTAAGCTGAAAGCCGTGATTTTACTGAAATAATACAAAGTTTAAAAGCAGTTTAGAAAAACATGTTGCGCAATGATTATACATATTTTCTCACAATACATGTAAACATGTTTAGATTTTCGCTTGCGATGCTAGGATGCATAAGCATGCCACGTACATGTATCATTATTTCGGTGCAACGGTTTTACTTTAAAGTATTACACTTTTTTCAAACACCATTTCCGTTCTTTGTACAATTTACATATTCATTTAAAGTTCATAATATATTTTTTTTATACATACACATGGTTAAGAAACTTTCATTTCATATATGAAAGTCTAGAACCTGAACTCACAGTTGTGTTCGTTTACAATTTAATAAACCACAATGTTGTGCAGGATATCTATACACGGCGTTGTCAGCTATCATATTTTATTATCATGCATGTTTTCAATAATCTAATAAAATTACAGGTTATTGCATTGTAAGGGCAGTTCACGTTGATTTGAATAACGAATTAATTTTGTCTCTATAATTATTTAAATTAGATGCTTGCATAATCTTAATGTATTATCTGTTATAAAAAAGTCACATTATTTAAAACAAATCATGTGCTGTTGTTAATTGATATTTAGACACGTTCTTGACCGAACATATCTTTGGTGTGTCTTTAATATTACCAAATGCAATCGAAATACAGGGTCAAGAATGACATATATAACCAGGAAACAGTTAAAAATGACGTGACCACCGATATATAGACATTTAGAAGCCCACTACTACTTCTGCTACTGATATGTCACGGGCACAACTTTTATAATTGTAAAAACTAATAATATACTATTGCCGTATTATGGAAAGCTTAACCAATGTATCAAGCAATTACTTAATAAATACTGAAAATCTAAGTTCTGAAAATATAATACCTATTTAGCCGTTAAAATGACCCTTTGACAGTTCGTGAAAAATACTCGTTTATTGGACACACAATATTATCTGAGTATGTTTTCTCTTAAATTTATTATTTATAACAATAATTGTTTGTGAAGCACAGCGAACAATTGCATAATTTACTAAGAATACATCATTGTTTTCGACCTTTGATAAACTTTTGGAGGTGTAGGCGAAATATTTATTGTATTCTTATGGCGAATAATCATCTGAACTAAAATAACAAACCACACAGGCGTTATGAAATTATAGAAAAAAATCCCTTCAACTTAACTTGCATTGTTTCCTTGACTATGTGCGCGACATCGTGTCTGATCATGTGGAATTATTAAATAAAGAAACAATATACTCCGTGCATTCTTTTAGAAGTTAACAAGCGGAAACGAAAGCCAGTCGTCTGTTCATGTAGAATAGTAATCTAATATGAATAAAAGTTCACGTTGATAATTGATTCGATCACAAAACATTAAATTTTCTGATTAAATTACAAACTTTAGTCATTTACTCTTAAACGCATGCCAAAAAACACAGACATTACTTGCTCACACAAACATACATACATCATTTGTTAGCAAAACAAAAACAATAAAAATTCTTATGGTGAGTATCAGCTGGTTGAACAAATTAACTACGCAGTAAGGACGAGTCAGGTGTGACGGGGCTGCAGGGACAACAAATTATTTTGGACGACAACAAAATTTATTGAGATTGTCTTCAATGTTGCTGACATAAAATTAAAACGTAATTTGTTAGCGTTCTTGGTGAGTTTCCACAGAAAAGTGAGCTTTCCACTTTTGGCATATTTTGCTACAAAGTATAGTTTCAAGGATTATCATAAAAGAGCTAACAGTTATTTGTTTGTTTTTAAATATATATTGCGTGATACGAATACATCTCTTTTAAAACTGATATAATCATGATAAAATCTTCAATATTGCCGATATATTTAATTGATTGATTATTTATGTAATGTAAATAAAGATACTGTTTACTGATTTCTATTAATGTATAACGTTTTCAAATTGTCGGTACCACGCAGTCGTTGTGTTTATCTGACTGCACTGATAACAGTCGATGTGTTTATTTCATACACACAATAAAGTAATTATAATGAGCATGTAAGATAAATCAATTGTCATAAAACAGTTAAGTAGATATAAGAAATTACATAACTTCAGTCAACATTATTAGATCTACATAAGAAAAATATCAGAAATCAGTTTAAAACCAAATTCCTTACACTTGGATAACTGCTGATCTACTCGTACTGTTTAATTTTAACCACATATATCAAAACAAAACGTTCACTAGATATCACATAAATCGCATGGTTGAGTTTCAGACTGAAGAGTGTTTAAAGGCGTTTTGTTGACAGCAACCACGGGGTTTTCATCACCAGGGAACCTGAACAGAGCGAAGTTTCGACGGTCTACTCGACCAGCGAGATTGTCCGTTCCTGGAGAGGAACCCCTCGCCCTGGCCTTCCAGCGTGTGGCTGTGCCTCCTGTGCAATGGAATGAAACCGGTAGGCAGGAAGTTTGCTTCCACTATGCGTTCGTTAAGCGGCTGCGAGGGGCGGTAATTTCCGTAGCGAGCGTCGAAGTTTCCGGTGGACTTAAGCGCCTGCAATTCTGACCACTGAAATCGAAATCGATGCTTTATTTTACTTATTGATTGCTTTTGTTTCGTTTATGGGACGTGAATGATATCGGCGGTAATATATGTGTAAATAATATAAGATAAAATAAAACATGACACCTATGAGTCGCGTCATAGGAAAATGAGCCTTAGGCCAAAGACTTTACATTTTGAAGTCGAATGCAGACAGATACCACTTCAATTAGGTTTGTTGTTGTATGTATTAATTATTTTTCGCAATATAATACAAACCCTCGAAGTACAGAAAGATATGAGCGAGATAAAATAAGTAATAATCAAGCAAATACCCTCTCTCTGTTCTTATAGTATGAAAATAGCAAAACAAGTTAAGCCTTTAGATACGTTATATATCGGTCATTTTCGTGGGCTATAACACATTTAGCAACCCACACTAAGTATCCTTAAATTCGCATTAAACCCGGCATGTGACCGGTCGATGTTGCCGGATGACGATGATGACGATTATGATAATGAATATGATGACGATTCTCTTAAAAACATATCACGTGACTATGACTTACCGCCTGGAACGTTACCGGTATTGGCTCTTGAAAGATAACCCACTGAACGGACTGGAAGCACTGAGGGGTCGTTGTGCTGCCCCGATACGTGAAGAACTCGCACTTTCGGTCGAAGAACGTCTTCAGGCTTATACGAGCGTTGACGGTGTTGTCTGCAGAGATAAACAGCGATACGTCGTATTAGACGACACGGAGGATGTGAG